>JAQGAO010002932.1:0-18277 GCA_034697705.1 Ommatoiulus sabulosus
CCAAAACGTCCATTGGAGTGCACCTACTTATATTTCGTATACTGTGCCATAGTGGTTAAACTTGGGTTTCATAACCCTGAGGATATTTCATCGAGAGTTAATTGGTGCAACACAAACATTAACCCGAAGGTTAACCTAGAGTAAAATTTTAACCCAAGGTTAGTAAACCTCAGATTTTAACCTAAGTTGGTGCAACCGGCCCTAAGGTAACTTGGCATCATCAACCGCTTGGAAAATTATACATTGAAATTGAATACCTGTTGAGGATAAGCTCTATTATAAGAAAATACAATATAGTGAAAAAACCATCCATTGCTACAGTATTTTTAAAATGTCATGCGAGTGATAGAAAATATAAAGCTACTAGGAGAATATTAGAAAATAGTTGGAGGATATGCAGCACATTTATATTAATGACTTCGTTCAAAAGCTTCTTATGCTCGCGCATGATTAAAATGTGGCTTGTCCATTCGCAGAAACGCATTATGATGCACAAGTGCAATAACGCTTTAATATACGAAACGCTATTTTTGGCACAACACATAACGCGCGATATGCATGTAGTTGGCTTTTTAGGTCTATAATTCACTGGCAGACAGGCGCATATTTAAACATGCACGTGTGTGGAGAAATGACATGCATCAGGGTGTTCTGAAAGAAATGTGCCGCTTACATGCCAAATTGCAAACAAGAAACTGTCAACTATAACAATGACAAATACATATTTGTCATTCACTATATATTTGGTTCATATTTTGGTTTTCAACCCTTATCCGTTATATACACGACAACATCTAGCCGCGAGGAAGCAAAATTGGAAACGACAGCTTTACCGCTCGAGTTTTCGTAAACAAAACAATTTTAAATCTCAGTGAAATCAATTTCGGAAGTCAGTTAGGATACATGTAGTGCTTTGAATGTTGCTACTTAGCATCAAAGGAAGTACAATATGCTCTACCCTAACTAAAGTGAGTTCATGTCGATGCCACCAAATAGCGTTTCAAGATATCGTTACACGAGGGGCTTAATTAAACATTTACAGTAAAAAAAAACTAACATTATTATGTTTACGCATTCATAATGCATTCGTATATGCTTACACGCACCAGATAGTTTTCTTGTTTTTTATCGAAATAACAACAATTATATTAATTTAAAACGCCATCAACACATATGCCACGATTTTAATTCAACCGTACATAATAGTCTGTATGTAAAAGACTAATATCTGGAGCAAATCTGGGCGCTACAGGAGCTTGCAACCAAGCTGATGTTACAAAATGATACAGTTATATAAGTTTTATTCAACAATAATACTTGTAGGTAAGTTTGAACAGAATCAGTAATGTGGAGTTGTGAGGCGAGAGGAAATTAGCAAAACTTTAAATTTACAGAGCTTTAAAACTTAGTATCGGACAGTATATCTTACCATGCATACACAAAAGTTCTATTCGGGAAACGTAAGCAAAAAAACATTAAATTAATTTGACAGTGAATCGACGAAATGTTTGTTTCGAAACTTTAATAATTTAAAAGCTGTTTAGCAGCTATAAAACAACATTTCAAAGATTTTCTTTACAATAATCCATTCCAGTTACATGATAATGCATTTTTTAGTTCCTTACAAAGGGTCGCACTTTTACAAAGTGAGATTTAATGCGAGCATTAGCAACCAACGTTGCATTTCTATGTCGATCCTCCTGGAGTGGAGTCTGTATATCACATTAAATTTTATATCGTGGTTAGGCAATATGTCGACATTTCTTCCTTTGATGCATAGAAAAACTGCTTTTCAGAAAATTGTAGGGCCGTTGCAGCATTAGTCAATTGAAACCAAATGAATACTCGTGTGTGTGCGCGTATACTGTATACACAACCATATCCCAAAAAACTTTTTTTTTTCATCCGTTTATATAACTACAGCTTGAGTTGATAAAAAGGAAGATTCAGTAAAGCCAACATCATCGAAATGGCTTTCATTTCTGCTTAAAAACATTTCATGGCATTTTCTCCACCCCAACAAGCATATGTAATTCGCAGTCGTTGAACCTTGCAAACTATCCTGAACGTATAAGGTTATTTTTACCAGATTAACGCTATGCGGCGATACTGAAATTGCGTTGTAAATACGTGTTAACTGATATTGATAATAAAGTATTCAAAACTAAAGATCATAAGAGTTGAACGTGCGCATCATTGAGCGCATTTATTTAAGTCCAATTTTATTTTTGGAGGTTTTTAAGAAGCTAACAACCAGAATTCATAAGTTCTTTACAACTATACACAAAGTGAGATTTATGGAAAAATATAAGTTGTGCATATGCATTATGTTAAATAACTGACTAATCTATACTGTAAAGTGTTAATGTAATTCAAATGTGCAGAAGTTGCACAGAATTTTACTCGGTTATTTTTGCACAATCACAGGTTTTATATTTTGAAAATTATTATTGCAATTGGAAAATTCGTTTTAAAATCTTAAAAGTTTAAATTGGAATATTATTTAATTGTTTCTTTGATGCAATATAATGAACCCGAACAATCGCACCAGAACATTCATTGTAATTGTTCGCAATGGTTAAGAACATTATTAAGACAAGCAGTAGCCTAGTAAAGAAAAAATGTTGAGCCCAAAGTTATGATTTATTGACTATCTTAAGAACAATCTTGATAATCTCCTTAATTGTCTCGCTTATCTACTTCTATAACCGCAATAAAATTGCCTGGAGTTGCGAATTATAAATTCAGTCAGATATGTTTTTACAAATGATGAGAAATTTATTATTTCTGTTCAGATTCTCTCGTCTAATCAAGTTTGACATGCCAAATTCACGTATCTTTTTAAGATCAATACATGCAAATTAACATGAGATTTCCACGTGGTAAATTTTTCATAATCTCAATTGAAATTCAGACTACGACATACACGGGCCCTACAAAGACAACCAACAGAGTTTTTATATGTAGCTGCTGTAATATTCACAAGACGACTGCATACAACTACAAATACTGTTTGCATATATAATGAATAAAAATGCTAATATTTGGAATGTTTTTTTAAAATCTTAACGCAGCAGCTGTGCATATACAGAAAAGCTAAGTGATAGTGTTAAGCGGAACAAACCGGCCGAGTAGCAAACTATGAAATACTGGCGTATACATATATAGTATTTGGAAAATAAAGACATTCTAATTTGTTTTATAAGAAACAGAGGATTTCGTTGCGCTATATGCGATTGATTTTGTCATGGCTTTGCATTTAAAGTTTAGTGAACTTAACAATTCATTGATAATGTTTATATACGTATATTACACTGCATCTCAATTCCCAGTTTGCTCTTTATATTTTTTAAATGATGAAAACATATCTCGATTTGTAGAACTTCGTTGTAGACATTTGACTTAACAGACTCCAACGGATATGAAATGTTCAGTGAACCCCTTTTTTAATTTTGATATTACTGTATAATGAAACGAAGTCGAATTTTTGTTTATTCTTAGACAATGTTGAGAATCTATGATATATACGAAGCATCGACTTACAATTTCCAACCCGTCTTCAATTTACAGCAGCTGGTGGTATTACTAGGGACAATGTGGTTCAGCTGTTCGCAACGTGAACCTTCGTTACCTCTCTTTATCCCCAACTCTCGTTGAACTGAATTCGAGTATTTCCACACAGATACATAAGTTGCATTTTTTCGCGGTGAAGCAAACACCATAAAAGTGCTGTGCTGAATATGAATTCGGGTTTGAAAGGGAGGAGAAGTGCTTATGATGCGGAGGCAAATAGCGTTTTGTCTAGAAGAGTTGGCTCATCTGGATGTAAGTTTGACACACGTGTCACGAAAATAGGTGTGCCAAAAAGGGTGACAAACAGTCAAACACGGATCAATACTCAATGAAAGGTTCGTTAAAAGTTTCACAACCCGCGGCCGCTCGACTACATCGAATTTCAGTTGAAAAGAATAAAACTAACAGTTATGATCGATATAAAAGACGCTTGTACCCATAAAAGTAGTGTCAGTATTTGGGGGACAGTGCAACTGAACATGTGACAAACAGCAAAAGCTTTCTGCAAAAGCACTTAAATTTTTATAATACAACATAGGGGACATGGTCGCGGATAGTTATCTGATTTACGAGTGAAACTATCTAAAAATATTTTGAGTACGTGGAGATTTTATGGTCCAGCTGCATGTATAGCCAAATAAACCGGTAAAGCCATAGTCCATTATCTACAGGGCAGGGGTTAAGAGCTTGATGCGATAAGAAGATACATAGTCGAATCATATTGCAACGTGTTACTCATGAATACAAAACAGAGGGGCATAAAACTCCGGAAAATGAATTTTTATTCGGTGCAGTTCAATCCAAGTTAACACAAAATTTTCCATTAAATTTAACAGTTTTATTCCGGCCTTTGTTCTGTGTGAACAAGGAGACGTAAAGGTGCAATAGGTATTTGTAGAAAATCATCGAATTTCAGCTTCGCTCAACTTCAGGTTTTAAAACAAAACAAAATATAGCGCAGTGACTGTTGAAATTTATTAATGACACAATCATTCAAATGAAAAATCAACCCATCCATCGAATTCAAATTAAACCCGTAAAGCATTATGAAATTTTATTGAAATAATCGTTTTATACCGTTAATAATCGAAAATATCGTTTATAGATAGAACATGTAATAGATTTTGGCTGGAAGTCCTACGCCTTTCAAAAATATTAATTCACATAATTTCACAAATAGGCTTAATAGTAGCATCTGCAGTATGATGGTTCAGGACAGTCTAACTGACACGGTCAAAGTCAATTACTCTTTGAACTTCTGGGTAAGGAAATGCCGAAAGAAGAAAAAACATAAGATTTCGTTATTCCTATTACTGTCACGGAACGAAATGCTAGGCATTTCTATAGGAGTCTGAAAGACGCCCTAATGAAGTCTCATTACAGATGCTTGACCAAACACAAACATCACTTAAATGGGCATGCCTCAACAGACACGAATGCATCCCGGTACGCATGTACGATCACTTCATCCAGAAAACTGCATGGGCTCATCGCTACCAAATATATACTGTAGTCAGTGTAAAAAGGGCATTTCATGTTACCATAAAAGAAGGCAGACTGCAATCATTATCATCAAATATGCATTGTGCAACCAGGACATAAGCGCAATGTAGCGGCATAATAAAGAGTTGGATTTTATATCTAAAAGTAAAAATCTGACGCAGAATATGGCATCATTAAATGCGGAAAATGTCTTTGGGAGTGCTGTTTTACGTGAAGCGCGTAATCAGAGTGAGACGCCCTATGGGCTTTCAGACGAGTGATCTGGATATTTTGACAAGTAAGTTGACTCCCATTTTGGACAAAACCAATTGATGGAGTACTTAACGAAAAAAAAATATTTCAAACAGCAATAATGCAATATTTACTTTTTATACAAAATATGCGTACTCCGACTTGGCCAAGTTTCAAAATTTGATGCGAGTAATCATCAAATTTTGCATCCATGCAATTCGAAAATCATTTCATTTCATATAATGTACTAAAATAATATACTGTACAATGTACACTGTAGCTACGCAACTCTTGGCTTAAGGTTGGCGTGAGTTTGCCCACATGCTGCATATATCGACATTGACAACTAGCAGAAATAGTAAACAACATTTTCGGTTTTATCCATATAATGTATACATGTACTAATTACTACAAATGAAAATATTTCGTTGTTGGCTAGAGAATGCCATACATGTTAACTTGAGCAAAAAGAAAATTTTGTCTTGCAATATTTTCAATGCAATTTTCACGATTCGAAAATCATTGGTACATGTATTGCTATCAGTTTTTAACACAAAGCTCCCAAGATCCATTGACCATTGCGGCTCGTTCCTACTCTCATCAAAGATGAAACCTTTTTTGTTTATTCAATCTACGCACCATAGCAAATCTCGATCATACATCGATTTTCCGAAAACTAAAATTATATTTGCAAATACATGTACACCATGCAACAACGTTTTGTGTACGATTTCTGAAATTTTTATATTCAACGTGGTTCTAATGCTCAGATAAATCATGCAAACTGAAACGGCTGAAAATATGCTCGATTTTTTTTGACTATTTCCTGCGAAACATCCAGGAACAACATATATGGCTTCTCTACAGAGTAGCCACCTGTTACATTAATGAATTAAATATCTCAATCACAGTAACTTAACAAAATCACAATAACTTGCAGAAATAAATGCCAGAAGGGGCTGTGACCCCTTAGTGCAGGAAACTTTTTATCACTAAATCCATATTTGCGAAACAGCTCATTTCACTGCAATCAAACTGAAAAGATTCGAATATGTTCTCATAAAAGTATCCTCAAATGTGGTGGCAATCCTTGCTTGGTGGCAGGAAGACGTTTTTTTTAAAGTCAACGAGCATCACATTTTCTATCTTTTGCAAATGTGCACTGTACAATGCTTATATATATTATCCCTAAACGTATTGTTCCGTTCCTATAAAGCACATGAACTCGTTTCACTAAAAATACACTTGGGATCTTCATTTCAAGGGTATTACATGTAGTTCAATAGTGAAGAATGTACTAAGGGGTCTCGGCCTCTTCTGACATTTGTTAATATACAGATATTACATTGTATAATTAAGAATGTTTGAGAATAAAATTTGTGCGAGTTAGTTGGTTAATATACTGGTTACAGTTGGTTGGTTGAGTAGTTTTTTTTAACCTAGTTTTGTTACACTTGATCTGTTATTGAAGGTTTGGTTTTGATTACGTGTTTGCTGAATTTGGTGGATATCCCACATTTGAGGTTCTTAAACATTTTTTTAGCATTGTTTCCAAAAAGATGAGATTGGATGTATGCATGAACAATGTATTGTGTATATGGATTTTTTTAATATGGGGATCTATACATTCATTGATAGTGTTATATATCGGTTCTAATTGGATTATCACATTTTAATAACAGAAAACGTGCAACTTGCAAGTTGGGTTGCCATTTTGAAACTGAGAAATATAAAATAGAATCGAAAACGAACAAAGGGCAGTATGCAGAGTTACGTATGGGGCTACATCACGTGATTTTTTCATCGAATCAACAACTAAAAGAACGTGCCTCGGCACTGCCTCCGGGTTAATTTTCGCCAATGGAATGAAGGAAATGTCACTTGATATATACATGCAGACGAAATCTGCATAAGGTCCACGCCAATTTTGTTGCATATGCAATGCATATACTCTAACACCTCCTCACTTAACATAAAAACTTTCACGATAAATAATAAAAACTATACATTGTACAGAAGGAATTGAAAGAAAATTCGGTGAGAAGTCGGTAGGCCTACTATGTACTTATGTTTTCACGTGAAGCAATATAGCAATACAACATTAGGACAACAACTTATAATGTAACAGTGGGTTTAAAACAGACTTACTGTATGTGTGCAACATGGTTTTTAAATATTCACTTTGAAGTCGAGATTATCGCTAGTTATTCTGCACAGCTTACCATGATTACGTATAAATATTAGTTGGGTACCACCTCCAACAAAATTAGAAATGAATTAATTCATAATAATACGAATTTAAAGCTTCATCTTCCTAACATTTCTGATGAATATCTTTAAAAAAAATGTTTTCCTAAAACAATTAAAATTGAATATTTACGAACTTGGTGCATTTAATAAAACACAATAATAGGGGAACTCAAAAATGTAGTTCCACACCAGCAATTGTGGCAGTAAGAAAGTGGTTTGAACTAGTTTGCTGACCTGTACATGCGTTTACATCTCTAATAATCCAGTATCCCTATTGGCTAAACGGAAGTACTGCCACCTGGGAAGAAAGTCCCCAAAAAACCGTCGGCAGATCTTCTTCATCTAGATGTAAACGCATCGACAGGTCAGCAAACCAGTTTAAAACACTTACTGCCACAACAGCTGGCGTGGAGCTACATTTTTGAGTTCCCTTTATAAGTTTAAGTTCGAACCATTTAGAAAGCTAACATTTAACTTCCCAATGTCTGTGCACACAACGGAGACACCATATTGGATGACAACTGGTGAGGCGCTACAGCTAAGAACATGCATTTCAATATCACACATTGGCACAACATTTCTTCTCTCAGAGGAAACTCACAGAGTGCGCATTAGTTTATATCGCAGCCTAATTCCCGACGTTAAATATCCAATTACGAAACGAAGTGCAGTAATTGGTTATCTCGGAGATTGCTTACTGGTGCTTGAAGAGAAATTGTTTAGATTACAGGCAGGAAGGCAAACAGTGCCATAATTGCGGGATTACATGAAATACCCCTAGGAATCGGAGCTGAGCAAAATCACCAAAGACGACAACATAAGACATTTGTCACCAAATATCGCGTAGAAGCAGGCTCCCAATTCAATTTTGCATGAATTGAGATGCGAGCCTATTTATATTTTATATCCATGAATGAGCAGTGATTAATTTCTGGTGGGAAAAATAACGCCAAATTGAAATGACTGAATGATGGTGCAGCATATGAGGGCACGCCAACTTTAACGGCATTATTGAATGCACCTGACGCATGCAGTTCTGCATTGCTGGGTAAGATTTTAATTAAGCAACTTCGTATTCGATAAGTCATGCTCGCACACACAAGAATCGAGCCTTTAAGGTTTAGTAAATAAGAAAGGGTGAACATGTTCGAGGAACGTGTGTTGCGATAATCCTAGACGTTAGTTTAGTCCGTAGGCTATATAGAATGTATACGAGCGTATCGCACACAGATAGTGTTAGTATCCCAAGAAGAAATTGCAGTCAATTGCGCTCTTAGTTTCCCAATAAGTGAGGTAATTACAGAAATTCCTTTCCAAAAGGCCTGCTTCATTAATTAATTTGATAGGGAACAGCCGTGAATGAAGGCAACCAAAAACTGCGCGTGCTATTGCGTGTTGTTGCCGCGGACAACCATTTTATGTTGAAAAATACTGCTCTTAATTGCCAACTATAATTACTTTCAGTCTTTAGGAGCCGTTTATAAATAACAAGCAAACTTATGAGGAAGGAGAAATGTTGATCATTGACGATGAGAGATATATGTGGCAATACATTGTATGTGTGTTAATATGTTCAGACAATCAAGAATTTAAAAAATACATTTAACATGAAACGTTTATGAGGAAAAATTTTAAACATTTTTCCAAAAAAATATAATTTTGCCATGGATTCAAACACATTTTCCTTTCAAGTTAGTTATAAAAAAATGAGTAAAATAAAAACTATTACAAATTGAACGTAAAATAAATCCAAGCGCGGTACATGTTCTATTTTAACGGCAGTAACTTTACAACTTTAAGGAAGAGGACGCCGAAACGTTTAGCGATAAAGAGTGGATTTTGCAGCGTACGGGTGCGAGCACAAAGAATGCTTATTGCAGGCGCTTACCACTCAGCTTACACTAGCGCCACCAAGCAGGATGCGCATGCTTTTTAAATGAGGGCGCACAAAATAGAAAGCTTAGCCGAGCCAGGCTGAGCTTACAAGAAGCGCTTATAAGCTTCCAAGAAAGATTTTTAAGACACAGAGAGGCACACAGATCGCTATTGGTCAAAAGCTTAGCCACCGAATGAATGTCGCCTATGTACCGTAAAAACGTGTCCTGCACTCATCATGAGATGCGCATGTGCAAGGTTCTACGCGGAATGTTTCACCATAGCATAACGCATGCAGTGGCGCCACCAAGCACACTGACCATCACGCTGATATCAGCATTCATTGTAAAAAAGCAAGCGCGAAAGAAGCTGAAAGAAGCACGTCGAAAGTAAGCATTCTTTGTGCTCGCACCCTAAGGAATGTTTTAACTTGCCAGCAAGTTAAGAAATGCATGTCATCGAAATTATAATGCCAGCCTGTGATCAAAATTCATATACTTAGTTTACAGCTATAAACGTAAAATCCCGCAGTTTATTTTTTAACTGTATACAGGGTGTTTCAGCGCTATGTTGCCAAACGTTGTGGGCATGTAGAGGGTAGTAATCTGAACATGTTTAGCATAGGAACCTATGGGTGCCGACGTCATTTAAAAAAGTTATGAAATGTGTAATTTTCGAAATGTTTAACATGGGAGTCAACGGAGGTGCCCCTTGCGCATAGCTTTATTTACTAACGATGGTGCTATGCGGGAAGCTATGCGCAAGGGGCAACTCCGTTGACTCCCATGTTAAACATTTCGGAAATTACACAATTCATAACTTTTTTAAATGACGTCGGCACCCCTAGGTTCCTATACTAAATATGTTCAGTTTACTACCCTCTACATGCCCACAACGTTTGGCAACATAGCGCTGAAACACCCTGTATATATAGTTGCATCCTATTCTTTCTAATACAAAAAAATGACGAAACGTTTTGATATTGTTTCATTGTCTTCATCACTTGCCATTCATCAGATATATGCAACTGGAGATCAGGGGATTGAATTATGCAAAGACTATTTCGCGGAATACTTTAAGTCAGATAAAGCAACAGTTTTTAATTCACAGCCATACACATCCGTTTTTTCATTACTTGACTGCATCTGTTATCTAAAACCTGATTCATAATCGTTAATATATATAGAAAGCAAGAATGCATAATGCATGCGAACGGCGTTTTGGTGCTCTCAAACCAAATATGGAAAATTCTCGGAAGCGCGCATACCAATTTTCTAATATTCACACTTTTGCATATAGTGCTAGCTTATTTAGCATGCAAGCGACAGACTCAAAAAATTGAATACAGCTAACATAGAATACGACGTAACAAAAGATATCGCAAGGCCATGTTTATTACATGCAGATCATATCAAGTTCTGAAATATGTTGCAACTACTCATAAATACTTTCAGAGACATGTTAATTTCAACTTCCTTAAAGAAATTTTTTCCCAATCACCGAATGCAACTTCATAATTAATAGAACCAGAAAGTAAGCCCAAGCATCAATAGCGATTTACCTTTTTGATCAGCGTATTTATCGATACAATCTCATTCTAGGTTTCAAGAAATAAATCTTGAAGATAGTAATGTCATTTTCTTGCTGGCATATGCAGTAAACAAAAACGAGAGACATTTCATATTGCCCATATATTTCTATTTGACATCAGCTTTGAAAGTAGACCAATATTATTCAATTATTTCCCCAAACCGATCCATACTGTCAGTTAATGCACGTATAAATACAAATTTGGGTCCCACATGATATTAAATCGATGGATCTTTATCGACGTTATACATTTTAGATCATATATAAAGCTCGGATCCCTAGGGCACTTTGTTGCAACATACAGGCTCCATACGCTATTTTCAAATAAATATTGATCTAAGAAATATATGCCGAAATACTCGTAGAATTGAAACGCATCCATGAACATAGTCACTGAGTTCAAGCTGTCTTATTCTAAAAAAGCGCAATGCTACAACTACAAAAATCTGAATAACATGCGTGGAAATCCATCCGTTGAAATTCATAGTTGTATATACAATGCAAGTAATGCAAGCATGTGCATTTTTCCTGGCCTTGCAACTTATGCAAACTGATCTTTGGTCTTGTAGAAACCAAAATATGCATGCTGTCCAACTCCTACGGCTCTTATTATATTATCTTAAGTGATGAAAATATACAGTATGTTTATACAACATGACGGATTCATATTTGAAACGCATAACACTGATGACTCATGAGCGATCAAACTTCTTAAACTGTTATTAATCAGAAGAATGAAATCGCATATAATTATTTCCTAATTGTCGCATACACGTATATGATGCAAGTAGAACAGTGCTGTTGTCTTTAAAAGTGAATGACAAGAAACTACTGTATATGGAAAAAACAATCCCTTGTGAATGTGTTGAACCTTTTATTCCGTTCGTCCAATTTGATTTAAACATCTATCTAATCAACGTTGAAATGGTTTTGGTTTTATGATGGTAAACACAAAGGACAGAAAACTAGGCAGGCATATGATGCTTTTAACGTTTTATCCTGTTTCCTCGAAACACTTCAAGATCTCTTTTAAAGTTGTAAGTGTATAGTACAACATCAAACGTTATGTAATTTCAGCCAAAATGGGACATTAAGAGTAACGCGAGCACCTAGTGTATAGCACTATCCAAATCCACATCTATAACAGACATTTCGGTTTCTACAATCATTTTCTGCGTTGAAAAAAAGCACAGGAGACTCGCTTGTGTACACCCATCAGATAACTTATTGCCACAGGCTAAACCGTAATTTTGATTAAGGGAAGTTACAGTGCAAGAAGGCATTTAATTAAGAAAACATTTTCTCGTAGAAGTCCATTTGCGGCGGAAAACTCGGAGCAAGCAATGTTGCCCTTGGGAATGTTGCTAGCGCAACGCAAGCTGCTTGTTAAGTTTTTTTTTTTTATCACGCCCATTGATTGGCTGGCTTTTAATATCGAGAAGATAAATGGAGAAATAATGAAAAGAAAAGTAGGTCCCTGGTCTGGACCAGAACAATAGGTCAGACGATTGCTGTAAAATTAATGTCTCCCACAATCATTCCCCGGACAATCTACCAGCCAATGATTTATCAGAAGAAAATACCTCTCAGGGACACACACAACACGGATTTACAATTTAAGGCACTCATTACTCGCTCGGCCATTCGCCTCCACCAACAAGAGGCCATCACTGCTAAATTTCTTTCAGAGAAAAAAATTGACAAAATCAATTGTTTCCATAGCTCCAGGACGTGTTCCGATACAAAATCTTGATCCAGTACTCGGATTGTTGCCTTTATCTAATTTTGAAGTACAATCCAATATATGTACATATAAATGCATGTCATGGTGCATGTACTGTATACGACAAAGAAGACTACCTTAATTCTTATAAGATGTGTTCAATTTTTTATATTACTTATTATTATATTTATATTTTTAGTATGCCAAATTATGCCTTGCTGCATACGATTCATAAGAAGAATGATGATCGATGATTCCTTGTATATGCAACACCTTTTGGTTTCAATCTTCTAGTCATTTAAAAACTATAGCGTAAGTATTAATCAAACATTTAAAGAAGTTAAAGCTGCTGTATCCACTTAATTCTCATGAATTTTGCCCACAATAAACCTGTAATTTCTACATTTCCGTCCAAAATTATTATTCTACCACAGAACTCCTAATTTTTCTTTACTGGTTATAGTCGCCCTGTACTACATGAAAACAAATATCTAGGAAATATGTTTTGCATTGCTGGGCTATAAATAAAATTTATCTAATCATGAACTATGGCAAATGAAAAAAATGACTCAACTCAATTCAACTCAGTACCCTACAGTCAGCAAATAAATGCCATATGGTAGGGGGTCTCGCCCATTTCAGGAGAATGCTCCTACGTCAGTTGCGATCGACTTTATGCATCATTGTTACATTGAATTTGTAACAAATCTGAACTATTGTTAGGAAGATTATTCCATTGTTGCGAGGTTACGAACTGGTGAGCACCCTGTAACGGAGCTTCTAATTCGGCAGGCGATGTTCCGTTCGCGCTACGTATAAAGTTGACATATATAGATAGGGAGTTTGACGTTAGAAAATGTAGTGCGGGAAGCCGCCTGGCTAGAGTAAGGGGGAGCTTTTACCCTGAGGCGGTGCCGTGCAGCCCGATTGCAGTCCAAGGGGCAGCAGAGTCGCATCCAGGCCGGATTACCGAATGCGAATGAGACGCCGTTTTCGAACACGCGCGTGGGCCGTTGCGTGCGCGTAACCGTGGAATTCCAACGCGATATTATAGATCAATAAACAGAGAATTGATAAGCTTAAATTCGGGTTTATTGGGATGCGAAAACTTGGTTAAAGGTTACAAGGAAAGAGCGCGACTATGAGCAAACGAAACGCGAAATGTTACAAGTTTAAATTGATAAAAATGCAAATACAAAATTAAGACAACCAGAGAGGATCCTTCTCAAACTTGTACGTTTCGGACATTGTGTCTTGGTTTCAAAAACAGGGGTCTTTTATACCAAGATTTTGGATACTTTTGGAGAAACAGTTTCTGTAATAACCAATGGGATGGTGGATATTTGGAAGTATAGAAACTGCTTTTGGGACCAATGAGGTTTTAGGACGAGCTTCGGATATTCCGAAAAGGAGATGCTCCAATGAGAGCTTTGGCTCTCAGTTTGTTTCACAGGTAACTAATTAAATCTTTTACTTTTTTTTCTTTCTATGTAAGTTAACGTGATTTTAATTAAAGGTTACGTTTCTTGGGAGAACGCGGCGGTCCATGGGGAGCGCCGAAATCAGGGTCACGGAGGTAAGTTTGCTGTTTTTGAGGTTAATTCTAAAGTACGGGTGGTTTAGAGATTAGGTGTCCCGGACGCGAAAATTAACCTTTAAATTACCAGACTTATCTGTATTTCCTAGGCCAAAATCAGAGATCAAAACGACATGGTCTCTCATCGTTACATTTTTTCAAATGACACAAACGCCAAATTGTATGACTTCTTATAGAGCAGAAACATTTATTAAAACATTGTTTTTATTTAAATTGTCTATTGAAAACGAAATATGCAAGTGCCAAGCGATGATGTCATAGTAATTGCATTGTTACTACATGTAATCTTTAGTACATTTAAATTGAATTCAGTTTACTAGCTTGCAGCTTGCGGTAATAGGTAATAATTATGGCTCACCCTGTACACATCCTGCTTATCGAAGAATTGATTTTTTTTTAAAGAAACTGATGTGCAGAGTGCATATAGGAGATGTAATGCTCTGCCAGCATGCATATATGGCCATATAAAACTCATCCAATCATCTAACCACATTAAGTCTCATTTTCCTATCGTCTTTGATGTGCCACCATAAAAGGCGGATTCAAAGCACCGAGAAATCTACATGCGTGTTTTTTTTCTTCTTAGGCATAGTATGAAGGCTGCTTTTCTAACTTGATTTACTTTCAGACATACGTGTATACGAATGCATAGAGAGTAGCACGCAGAAATAGATCAAAATCAAGAAAGGCTTTATCACATGGGATTATACTGCTGTTGGACATCAACAAGTAGGCTACTGTATGATTACGTGACATTAAGGAAGGCATGGTGCATGGCCAAACGGTCACAAATTTGCGACACACAGGCATATATTTATTGGAAGCCAACTCACCTAACATTTATTAATTAATTCATTAATTAAGAGATTAATGGTAATAGTGGTAGCGATGAAAATAAACCATTCATGATCTGATACCAAAGCAATTCTAAAAAATGAAAATTACGAGCTTACATGTATGTCCATAATAAACGTTAATTCTTACCTACCCAAAACATTGATCGTAAAACAGTAATTTGTTGAGAATTTAAATGCTACTGGATAGTTTAACATGTTAACAGGTTGGTTTGTTTGTGGATATTTGACGTTGTGTTATCTCTGCTACGAGAGGCTAAACACCAACGCCAGGGGATGGGCCAGTGTCACCTACCTAGGAATTTTTCATGTTAATTGGTGATGTTTCTATTGATATTAGTATTATCAACATCATTAAATACTTACTATTTTATTAAACTTTAAAAGTCAATAATTTTGAATTGATGAAAATAAATATTTACAAAAAAGTCTTAAAAAGCTTTCGTACAGTATAAGAATTTTTCGCCAGTATTGCTTTTAACCTGGCTGTTTAAAAAAAAAAGTACTGAGGCATGACTGGTCAACTAGATCCTATAAAATGCATTTGCCTTCAGCCGGAAATACGAATAACAACAAAAGCGGGTATGAGAAAAGCCACTAATATACATGTACATACAGATTACTGTAGGGTCAGGGATTTGCCATAAGGTTGGCGGGATGGAGAAATTCTAGGACTGAAGAAACTAGGATAACCCCAATCTCCATCAAACAGAGAAGAACGCGTAAGGGAGATAAAGACTAGTACCCAAGGCAATGTGACACAGCTTCAAACGAGGTGATCATTTATGTCGATTAACTAACGTGAAATATACTGTACATGAAAACCTTATGTTGACGTTTTATTGCAGTATATATGCACCTTAAGTAACATACATGTACATGAATTTCTGTATTTTAAACATTGAATTCGAAAATAATGTTTTCCAATCATTGCATGGTTGTTGTGGTCATCGATGTATGACTGTACGTACACAACCCAACCATCCAGCTGGTCCAACACGAGCAAGTCCAAGGTACCCACCCGTAACAGGAGTTTTAAGGGACACTTATTCCTATATACATTATACAAGTACATGTATTTGTAGCCTACTGTACATGCATAGAATGTAAACGGGCGCCGAAATGTATCTTGCCTGGGGGAGCAGGAAGACCTAAGACCGACACTGACTAAATATCGGAATTTCCTTGCAAGGTTTTGTAGAGAGAAGTTGAAATAGACTTTGAAGAAACGACGCAACAGTGATATAAGGGTGTTAGAAAGCTTCACAGAAACTCATTAAAATCCTGTAAGATGAAGTTTAGTCGGATGGCCCATTTTCTCGGTTGAAATTGGTTTGAGATGCTTTTACTGTTGTTTCCCTTGTGGTAGGAACAGAGATGATTTAAGTGAAGATAAGTGTTTGTATCGATTTCATGAGAAATTCGCCAATGAGTGCGTAAGGATAAAAATGGCAATTCTGAGCCAAGTACTTAAGGTACAAGTAGCGTTTCAAGCATGCAGGGAAAGACAAATCCCGGGCGCCAAGTCACCATAGCGACCGCAAATTTGATCGAAACGTCTAGAATTTATTAATATAAAGTATATTTCTCCAAATTTCTCCAAATTTTCTCGAATTATTAACGATTTTATATCCTTTCACGTTGCTTTACAACATTTTAGTTAATCTTTCAGCTTAGACCATTATCACAAGCAATTCCAAATAGGAATCCTTTCCCATCCCATCCTCCTCGTATGTCCCGAAAACGGGAAATAGTGATGATGGTGTCCATCATAAGCAGACTGTTTAGTTTGACTTAATTTGCATAATGACCCTCTCCATCCAAATGGTACCACGTACTGACCTATGGGTAAAGAATAGAATAGAGTTCTCTGAGCAATTGCTTAACGTTTATTTGAATTTAACATCTAGAGTCTAGCTTACCATATTCATTTTTATTCGATTTTTAATTCATATTTTCTAAAAAAAATTTTTTTAAAAACTTGGAACTAAAAAAACAAAAACACTGTTAGAATCTTAGCCCAAGCAATTTTTTCATCTTTTTTCATCTTTTAGATAATAAAATAAATAATTTTACATTTTATAAAACAGAATAGCGAAAAATATATGTCATACTTCGAGGTAGGGGGAGAAATACCTTTATAAACTTTTCTTAAAACGAGAGTACGTAAGGTATATTTTTACTTTTAGCATTGCTGGTATATGGGTATTATTGCTTTAATGTATTTTTACGGTAAGTATTTCTTCAAGCTCGTCTAATATAATGTACGATTCTTAAAAAGCCTAATATTGCAAAACAATATAAAAACCAGGACATGGCACGGTCATTTATAGATCAGCAAGAAATAGAAATGCACGAGGTTATCAATTCTACTCTAAAGGAAGTTTTATAAATAGAGTAATATGTATACAGTTGACTCGAGTTCTTACGAACCCGTAGGGACTCCGAAAACTTTCGTTTAATATAAAGTTCTTAAATGGGAATTTCATAAAAAAATAAAAAATTATTTTGCAGTCTCTTTTATATGTTTGAAATTGCCAAAACAGCACTAACAGCACAAACAATTGTTTTTTTACGTATTGTCGTCTTTAAGAAATCGAAATAATTTTATACGACTTAATTCCAACCAATTTTGGGAACTTAGCCGTTCCCGGAAAGAAAAAACAGTGAAAAATACACCTTATGAGGAAATTGAGTTCGTGAAATATTGAAGATGTCCAATTTTAGTTCGTAACTCGGAGCAAAAAGTTAACAATAAATCTACGAGATGCTTTTTGGGACTAAAGATGGTGCAAACGTTTTTATAAATGGGAGCATGGAGGTGAAAAAAAAACGAAAGACGACTTCAATCTGCGATGGCTGCAGGGTTATAGGGTAAAAATAAGCGAATGTTATAGAGTAGCCTAATACACATGCACATGTACGTATATACAGCGAATGTCAATAGATAGGTCATCGTGGGGTATGAAAACTAGCCGTATATTCCGATATGAATAACGTTGAAATGAAGAACGTATGTACACCTGTATACGAAAAAGATAGTTCAAGAAGATGTTAAACGTAATCCATGGATACCCAACA
>JAQGAO010002933.1:0-18277 GCA_034697705.1 Ommatoiulus sabulosus
AAACATGAATAGGAATGGACAGGTTACAGGCAACACTTACATCCAACCTGGATTAAAAAACAAACGTGGTATAATCATTCAAAGCAATAGTGGCAAGATGATTATCGAAACTGTTCAGTGAGGGTGACATGACAACTTTGGCGGGCAATTTATTCCAGATCCGCCCATGCAACCAAGGCAATAAAGAAATTATACCAGCAGTTGTGCTTGACCACGGGCCACACTATCTGCCTCGGATGGCACCGATGGATCCCAAGATGGGATGCCACCTGTAATAGCTGGGGAGTGCCACTGAATGTGAGTTCACTCGGACGTCTACTTCATAAAAAAAATGTCAAAGAAAATCAGTTCCCAAAGTAAAAGGGAATTGAGCGCAATATCGCATAGGTGATGTGTTATAAATTGCAAAAGTCAGTAAACGGGGTACCTCCAGTCCTGGAAAACCTGGGAAAGTCAGAACTTAAGCAAGGGTCTATTTGCAAACTTTCAAATTTTCCCGGTACAAATTTGCAAAATTTTCATTTTTCTCGAGCATAAACTTGCAAAATTTTTAATCTTTTCCGACGTCATCTTTATAACGCTTTCCCAAGTACAAATCTTCAATATTTTCAACTGTTTTCGAGTACAGATTAGTAGGATTTTCAACAGTTTCCCAGGAGAAATTTGCAAAATTTCCAACAGATTCTGAGGACAAATTGGCAAAATTCTAAACCTTTTCAGAGTACAAATTTTACGTTTTCCTAGTATAAATTTGCAAAACTTTCAAAATTTTCCGAATACAATTTTTTTAAGTTTCGGACGTCCTAATGTGGGAGGTCCTTATTGGCCGGACACAATGCGGACATGGGGTAGGGGGAGTTCAATTTTGGGAACATTTTGAGGACGACCTTTTTGAATGGCCCCTTACAGTAACTCGATAATTGAATTGCTAAATAATTCGTATTTCCAAAATACGAAATAAATATGGGGATAACCTCGAATGAATTTTAAAAGCCAATTATATACAGTATGTGTCAATTTTGTTCAGGTGACTCTACGACGCCAAATTAAGGGCGATTCGCGAAGTTTTTGCGTGAGTTCTCCTATAGTATGGCAGAAAACCTTTGTTTTGTCAAAACATGTCCGTAAATAACTCGTAAAACGTACCGTACAAGTACATCAGATAATCATAGATTTAAAATCTACGATCATACATGGATATACGAGGAATATGAAAACATTATCCAGCTGTTTATCCTCATCTATGCCCTATAGCTGCTTTTATCATATTCCACCGCATGCACAAACGCACTATAGCGAGCACGCTCTTCGCATTTAGTATAAAATGAGCGAAATTGTGTTGAGAAAATACAATTTACCATTTTCTTTCATTTTCTTCGCCTTTCCTAACATGCATGCATTCATAAGAGCATGCATTCTATATGTTAAACTTAAAAGCATGCATTGTACAACAATAAGTACGAATGTACAGTATATGCAGGTGTGGCCAAACGTAAGCTCTCGTCTTTTTTCCCCGCGTGTACCTCAGGGGGCTCCATCCAAATACCGTATCTTTTCTATCGCACGACACGTGTAATATTTCATTTCTCTTCATGCAATATATATTTATAGGGCAAGGCATAATCCACTATAGCGAACCATGTTTAAACAAATGGCACAGGAACCCCCCTTCCAAATGAATGGCGGCAATATTTATTATGAGAAAAGAGGTTACGAAGCAATATGGAAAATAAGTGCGAGGCAGACAGAGTGCACTCGCAACTTGAGACAAATTACAATACGCTTTCTAATGGGATTTAAATATACATAGGCATGCGCTGCATCGCCACATCCAACATTTAATAATTGATGCGAGAAACCAACACAAAATGTGTCTGAGTATGACATGATATAGGCACCCGGTAGACAAATTTCTGCGAATAAAAAATGAACGCAATAAAATTCAGAAGAAAAAAAATTACTCTAAAAAGCAAGTTCATGTATTTCCACGTGGCTAAGATACGCCGTTGTAGGGTGAGTGCCCTCAAGTATAAGGCAGAATGTAAAAAAAAACCATTTGAAGCACTGAAGCACATTACAATGTATAAATGTCATTGATCGTGCATTAGTCATTTCAAATTTAAGTTTTTAAAACTGCAACTATTTCTATTTAACATCTCTATTCACTTTCACTCGCAACCTTAACAAAGTGAATTGCGCATAAAATAGCAATCAACATGAGTTTACTTATGTTAAAGTTTATTACGCTGTCGAAAACGTTTAACGAACTATTTGCAAGTTTGATTCAACAGGTAGTATATACTGCACATGTACATGTATATCAATGGTTCTATATGAATATTTTAGAGACAGAGTAGATTCAGATGAAAAATATGTTAAAAAAAATCAAATGAATATGATAATTGAAGAAATCGGAATGGAACGTATTTCAGCGTTATCTTTCTCATCGATTAATCACTGATATATATTTTGCAGAGATAAATTGCCTCATAGCTGATTTAATAAATCATAAAGATCTCTTCAGTTAAACTGTCTGTCATCACTCGCTCAAACTTATAAAAATCACAGTAATTTCTTAAGGATTTTACCCAATGATTCCCCATGATGCACCATTGCATTTTGAAAGATGCAAATATGATGGATCTTATAGAAACGCTTAATCTGATTCGCTAAGAAACTATAACGTGACAAACCTACTTTATTCACATCTTACATCGACGGCCAATTGAAATACCTGTTTTGAAATAACTGAATAAAGTTTGTTATTCGTGTTAGGTAATGGTGTACCAAGAACAACGACACTAAATTGAAATAAGAAAGGGAAAGAAACTACACTTGGATAATGTTACCACGACAGACCGTTATCCAAAGAGACAACGGAGAAGCTATATATTAATAGGAAACAACGCACAACATTGTCTCGAAAATAAAGCAGGAAAGCTGTTTTATGGGTCGAGACTTAAAGTTATGGAAGAGTTATAAAAATATATATCAAAATACAACGGCGATGTCAGCACAATCCGCAAATTCATAATGGAGACGACAAAAAATAGTGCTGAGCTAAGGCTAAATCTCTATGGGCCAAGGCATCCTAGCCACATCTCATTTTTTACAGTTTAGTTTTTTTTATGAAACTCCCTCCTGGTGGGACTCACCATTCTTTCTTTCGCGCTAATCCTCTGAATTTCAAATCTATATATCTCTCCATGGTGCAATCCACGAACACCGCGTCACTTTTTTATTTTGCCGCCAATGATTCCCTAGTGAGTTTCCAATGATGTTCGAAGCAAGGGTTATGATTCATTCAACCAATAAGCCCAAAATCTACTCGAAACGAGGTTATGAAAAAAAAACATGATACGAAACACGATACCAGCCAACAATTGAAAAAAAAAATCCTCGTCAACAACGTCTACTTTTTCTTTTATTATGGCGATGAGATCTCTCGGAGGTAAGATACGCGGAACCAAGTTGTTCCTAATTATAACGTTGTTCTCGCGCAGTTGCGACTCCCAACAGAGTCGTCTTTTCGTAAAACATATAGGAACGCCAGGATCCATTGAACACGCATAATGTCGTCATGGCAACCTATACGTTTAACCCGATAATGCGACGCTAATAGAGTAAAGGATACGAAATTTTCTCCAGACACCCAGCAGCGAGATTGAATTTTATGTGGCACAAAACGCCTTAGTGCGAGCCAAAAATAAAGGTCCAAGGTTAATAAATTCACGTCCGGTTAACCAGTTCACCTTAGCTACGAAATGCAACCGTTACCTGTTTCTTTTCTAGAAATTTCACATTTTTTACTTAGGATCTGAAGTCCTATATTCAAGTAGGCCTACCTGTAGAAACAAACTTAGGCACATAGGCATATCCGACGATTAGATTAAAAGTTAACATTCACATAAATGGATAGCATTTTGAATTATTTGAGGCTAAATCGAAAGTAATGCAACTCATACTATGTGCAACCAGCCTTCAGATACAATTTGATTATTAAAATTAGCGAAATGCGTACCATTTAGTCCAGGTACATGTTCATGAAAATGATTCCAGCGGTCTTGTATTATTTTAAAGAGAAATTCAAATAAAACCTAACAACACCGAGTTCGTGAGTATTTATGTAGGCCTACCTAGTATACTATAACTTTAAGAAGTAAAACTAATTAAAATCAATAAAAAAATATTCCGTGATTTATAACTACGGTCTTATCGGTTATCTTAAAATGTATGTATTAAATGCAACCTTGAAAAGAAGTTGCATTTCAGAATAATTTAACGATTAAAAGGTGTTTATTTTTGGAGCCCAGCAATAAAAATAAGATTTCTAGGGTGGAAGTTGTATTAAAAAATATTAATTCATAACCCGTGGCACGTACATGTATATCCTTTACAATCGGCGTGCATATAAAGTACCCTATAATTATTGCCTAATTTATCATTGAATATTACAAGGGCGCCCATTCGGAGGCCGAGATGCGATTCAAAGAATATTAATGATATTCAATGGCTTATCTAAAAATAATGACCCTTTTTATATCCCACACCTAGAGTCTGAATAGTTTGAAATCAATATTTAGGTTTAAAAAACTACAAGTAAAAATGTCATTACTAAGCATACCAGAGCCGTGATAAACTGACAATGACATACAATTAACTTTATAGAATCATGCCAGGACATTTAACTTTTATGGATACATGTACATGCTTGGTGTGTGGTACTAAATATTGATCCATCAATTAGATCTGTCATAATTATTTTTAACGTGGCCGTTTGTCACAAAAATCTCGAACAATCAGGCCTTGGCGGAAACGGTTTTTGCAATAGGGATTTCTATTTATTACCCGACTGCATGTGCGACTTCGATGCCTACATCTTATTTGGTAAAGATTATAAACGTGGGATACGTGCTTCGCAAAGGTCACGTCCTGAAAGTATTACGAGAAAAGCTTAGCCAATTTCGAGTGCGGACATGATAACAATTTCAAATAAGGTGAGAAAGTCGTCCCATTTGCTTTATTTGGGAATGAATAAATGATGGAAAATATTGATTTAACCAATCTTAGTGGATAAGTATACACGCACGAAGCCAAGCTGCAATAAAAAAGACAAGCAACATATTTTCCAAATAAACTGATTGGCGAACAAAAATATCGCCACCACCATATTGAATTTATAGCACTGAAATCATGCGTGCACGAACGACTCGAGATAACATTTCGCAAAATATATAGGCCCCTACCCTCGGAAGCTAAAAGAAATCAAACACTTATCTGGGACCGCATTTTTGGACGGGAATGAAGTTTAATTTTTATTTGAAACGCGGTGCATTATGGATGGGCTATTGAACCGCGGCCCCGGAACCAGGCATGCATGCATCCATATACATACCCACATGCATACAGCACTTCTTTATTAATATAGATTTCTTTTAAGTGCTACATTTTATTCAATATTAATTTACGACTTATGGCATGAAGTGCAATACAATTTAAACACTTTGGTTAAGTAACCTCGAATTGTGTTTTAACACTATTAAATAATGCATTTCACATTAAGTGATAAAAATGTATTGTGAATCTGTGTAATTAACGGCAAAGTTGGAACATAAATTTTCCGGTGTAAAAAGGCCCAATTAAAAGCCCAATTATTTTTGGGCAAAGCTCTTGAGAAGTACAGTGACTGAGCTAGCATTTCCTGTGTACTTTTAACAAACTAGATACTAGCAAACGATAACAACACCAATAGCCCATCGTTGAACGAGTGGGTCCCATAATTATATTAGGTTTTCGATTTGTTATTCAAATTCGAAAAAAAGTTTCGGTGACAACGTACCATTAAAGTTGAATCTAAAATCAACATTTTAGCAACTTACAACTCTAATTTATAATTCTTATAAGCCCTATCGAGAATCCGATCACATTTTAAAATGGGACTACACCAGACGCTTTCTCCCGTCATCTGCAATGCGCATGTTTTATAGTCCAAATTTCCCATAAATTTGCACAGTAACTTCTGCACTGGCTCAATAAATAATGCATTAGTTAAGCTTTCTAGCGTTAAGAAAACACTCACAGAATTAATTATGAGATGAATCGCGTTGAGGAATCAAATGTGAAGTTTTAAATGTTTGGAAAAGGCTTCTGTATGCAGTTGTAGAAGTGTTCCTTAAAAGAGGGAAAGCGTATTATCTTCAGATATGTTTAAAATGGGCACTGCATGATACGACCGTTTCAATGTTGTCTAAACTTGTGTATTTATGTATTATATGCAAAGCTTTTTTTTATTATTAAAAAAACACTTAAATAAAAATGGTTGTTATAGTTCAATTTAATCTTTTTCTTCGTAGTATAATTTTCTTAACATGCAGGTTTTGTAGTCAATCGCTGGCTTTGATTCAAAATGTAACTCGTGTTGTCATTATGTTTCATTTTTCGAGTTTCGTCTAACCAGTCCTGGTTCTATCAAAGAGCAGGCGTAAAACGAAGGCAAACTAGCTCTGCGCGGAAATAGTGCTAGTTTGCTGAACATTAGGGGCAAACTCATAAAACTCTCATCATAATAAAGATACATTTAAAAGGGCTTTTACCTCAATGAAGGAACCGATTAGATTAAAACCATATCGCCGAGCATATTACTTAAATCCCGCTGAAAAATCACTAGAAATCGAGCAAATGGGCGTTATAATAAAGGTCACGGGGTCATCGCGAACTAGAATATTCATTCGAAAGAAATTACCATATATCAATTTAAACTACACTTAAAACCGTCGCGGAAAGTGCCTTAAACTCTGCTACAGTTATCGTAATAAGTCAATTACTTTAAAACGTGATCGTAAAACGTACCTGCTGTTCGCCATTTCAACGAAAGCGAAGCTTTTAATTTAATTTTCGTCCTGCAATTTGCAAAGAGCGACGCAACATGCTCGACTTATTACCCCAACGGTAGCAGGTTGCGAAATGAATGGGGCCATTCATATCCTTGTTTACACACGTTGCGAATAATAAACTGCGACCTTAATATCACGACACAACGCTATATCTCCCGTCGAGTCTGCTCTAGTTAAAAAATCATAAATGCCAGACCCAGCTATAGATTCGATGGAGTTTTCTGTTCGAATAACTCCCATAATAATTAATCGAAAGTTAAATTTCATTGACATCCATGCAGTGACAAAATGGTAACATTAATTACCCAGAAAAAAATGACGAGCTCCAACGTGAAAATAAAATGTTATCACGTAATAAAACGGTCTCATACGAGGCAATTTGTTGACGATGTGAGGCGTGTCCGAAACGTGAAGGGAGGGGGGGGGAGAGGACGGATAATGAACGAAAGTATATTAAATCTCTAGTCATTAAGACGGTCTTGCGAGACATACGTGCAGCGTTAATATTTACATTATGCATTATATATTTTTTTATAAACATGCCAGTAAGTTTTTATAACGACATCGGTAAAGATGTCGAAAATGAGAAAACCGCAAATGGGAAAGTTCCCGAAATAAATGTATAAATATATGCGCAACAACATAACGAAAATTGCCAGACGATGAAATAAAGTGACGCTAGTTTATTACGTAGAAGCACGTCAGTTTCTATGATCATCAAAAAGATAAGTTAATTGATGGCAGTGTACTTTGCATCCGAACAAACATTCAATATGACTTTTGTAATGACAAAAGCAAAGGCAGCATTAATGATATGCCAAATGTTAAAGAGACAATAAATTCCCGCTAAAATTGCTAACCCTCAAAAACTTATCCCCTTCTAGCCTCCCTATCGATGTTCGTTACCCAACATGGATGGTTTGCATTGTGGTCATTCTGTGCAACACTTGAGTTATGATGCATTTCACTGCGACTAAACGTTTATTTCTCCTGATAAAAACATAACTCAAAAAACAAGCTATAAGAATTGAATCAATTTGTGCTTTTTGTCTACATTCTACTACACCAATAATCGTGAGGGCAACAACTCACGAATGAAGAACAGTTTCCCTAACGGGTCTTGCGGGTGAAATTTAAGGACGAGCTAGCACCACTTACGTTTACAAAGAACAAAAAAGAAGACCACAAAAATGATGAATCAGAATGGTTTTCAAATTAGGTTATAAATGATTTATGCAAATGCAGGGGGATTGAATCGAATAAGCAAAGAGCACCAAGGATAGGGGGAGGCGGGTGAGAGGGAAATAGAGACGGCGAATGACAAATGGCTACAGAAAAGTACAATGGAAATGGTAATGGAAACAATAAATTGTTTTGCAAAAGGAGGAAAATAAATAAAAAAGACACAGGAGCCAACTGGTCTTACAACCAATCGTGAGATCTAGACCAATCATGTTAAAATGTACCTTCTAATATATTGGTTCATTCGCTACTGTAGGTATTCCCAGGCTTTCATCTCATTAGCGCGTACAAATAAGAATAATTCAGTAAGTGTTTTCACCTAATGGACTATTCACATCCACTAAATACGAACCGTAATTACGTAACGTGCGTAGCCGCGCATGCGCACATGACAGTAGGCGGGGCTAATTGACGTTTATACGACATTTGCAACCGCATCCATATCAGTTGAAGTTGATCAAACTTTTCTCGTCTGATCAATTTTAATTGTTATTTTGGGAGGGGGGGAAGAAGTAGATAGAATAAATCCAAAAACGTTAAACGCAAACCGGTACGCGCGTAGTTTTGCGTGCGGCGTGACGTCACGCTATAAAGTTCCGCAACGCACGTGACGTAATTACGGTACGGATTTGGCCGACGTGAATAGGCCATAACTCAGTGAAAACAATAAAAATCAGTAATGTTTTCTATTTTAGTATTTTTTTACGAATTTATATGGTCAACTCTACTTGAAATAGTTTTTGTATGGTTTCGTCAGAATCATGCACGTTCTAGCTTAGCAACCTGAATAGAAGTCGAGATGTTGGCCTACTTGATCGAAAAATCAACATTCCTTCTTAGGTATTCACGAGTTTGCCATTTACTAATTAAGGTTGTTAGAAAAAAAATTGGAAATGTGCTCATATGGTTAATTTCCAAGTACGGTTATAAATGCTTAATTCAATTACAGTAGCTAGCGAATGGGTATTATAATATGCATCGAACTTGGATAAAATTAGGCTTTAATTTGTTTTTCCGGAGTTTTTTTTATCAAGGAATAAAAGCCAATTTCTGTAGCTTTAGTTTTTTATGAACTGCAATTCATTATCGTTCAGCCTAAAGATCAAGAAGTAAATAGTTGCCGCTGAAATTTTAATCACTTTTTCTCATGCATTGGAAACTGACATTAATGTGAAATTCTTTGAAATGCACCTGAGGAAAAAAGCCAAACAGCGGATAATAGAAAGAAGAGCAAACATGAAACGACTTTTTTTGAGCTGTATTTCGAAGGAATAAAGGAGTGGTATATGTTAAGGATTTCTATTCAAATAACGACCTCATTTAAATTCCAACTCTTTCCATTTGCTCTTCATATATATTATTAAAGATCACTTTTTTATTCCTTTTTATATTTCTAGGTCCATTTATGCTCCTTGAAGCATACTGCGCACAAAGTCTAGCTCAATTTTAAATGCAAATAAGCACGTTAAACGTTGTAAAAGTTAGATACTGTACATGTACTTGTACATGCCGGTGAATACAGCGGTACAAGCATAAAACACTTTTCGTTTGTAAACATCGATCTTAAGTACATGCAAATTTATAAAACTACAAATATACGAACAATTCATGCAAGACTCTTATGTTTTCAACTTCGTTTTACACCAACGGTCCATAACTTCAATAATAATAATAAATGCTTCAAATTTCATAATCATATTAAATCACTAATAGCTCGTTGTCATTCTTTTTTCTGGAATTATGAGTGCTTTCCCGTAATTTGATTGCCATTGAGAAACACGTTTCAAAGAAAAAGTCTGTATATGCCATAAAGATTCGTGATTAAAATTAAAGAGGGCAATTATTGATACTTGCTTTTGGTGTTATAGTTCACGATTTCATTTACATATGTATTTCCTTTGAAATGATCGCAGTCCCTTTCATCCTTCCGTATGTGGAGAAAATCTTTAATCAAATTAATTTATTGCAAAACAAGCAAAGAGAAAATGCATCGGATAAAATTTAGTTTCTATAGGACCCGCATGCAAAAGTAGATGGCTGTTTATCTTCAAAACCCCGTCCAGAAGCGAGTTTTAGCATGGCCACTTAGCACTTTAGTTAATTTCATTACAGAAATGCGTTAGACAAATTTACATAACAAAATGCTAATGAACAGACATTTTAATTAGGATGCAAAACGCGCATTTATTTCGAAAAGAAGGAACAATGGTAAACCGTGTAAGACACGTGTAATGTTTTTGGAACTATTTTGGACTATACCTGTCCAATTGACTGTTACATTATCAACAGTACATCCGTGAACATCTTCAGTGTTTTTATTAAATTCTCACAAAATGGTCAGCAGCTTATCAATTTGTTCAACTGTACCTACTATTCCTATAGGTACATGTATTAGAATCAACACTTTTATAAACGCGCAGGACATGAACTCATCTTAATGGCACTATTTTTTTTTTGTTCCCACCATTTTGACAAATGCGCATTTCGGATCACCTGCACCTATTTTTCCGATGGTGTACATGTACCATTTTGAACATACTGTGTTGCGATGACACGAAAGTCTTTCATCTTTCATGGCTGCACGCATGCACGACCCGTTCTACAAGGAAGAATGCGCGTTGACTTCAAGCAACTTTCTAAGTTAGACATTTTTATTGCTTTACGGCATCAATGAAAATAGTTCCCGACTGTCAATATCAACTGCCAAGAATATTACCAAGATATTTTTTCCAACGTTATGAAAAAAAGGACGCAGCAAAACGGACAATATTGCCAGGCTTTTTTTCTTATCAATTTCAATGCTTCATCACTGACGGGTGGCAACAGAAATAAAAAACAATACAAGTATATATACAAACAGTATACACACTGACTGTTCCAGGAATATTAAGTAGGAATGATTTAATATACGTTCCACGTAGGTTTATGCCGCGAATGCTGTCAAACATCAATTCGTAAACAATGAAACAGAATTTTCTTACAAATACACAACGTCTTCTGTCAGTATAAAACACAGCATATCATCCAATTGACAGGAAAATAAAGAGTCGTAGAAAATCTTCGAAAAAACAGAAAAGAAAATACATGGTTGATTAGTTGTGGATTTTTAACGTTGGCATATTTTTGCCTACGAGTGTTAAATACCAACGCCAGGAAATATATGCCATCGTCCCCCGACTGGAAATTTTTGAATAAAAAAGGCTTTTAAAATTTTTTGCCTTGTAGTTTAAGATTTCGGGGTAGTTTCGTCGGTACATTTAATCTATTATACTATACAGTATGTTGGATTATAAAGGCAGAGAGATAGTTAAAGTTTCGAAGGAAGTTTATATATATATATAGTTTCATAAAATAAAGGTTATTTTCTGACTTTATTTACATGCATAGTTTTACGCATGAAAAATAAACTCGTTTTTCAAATGAATGCTCCATGTTTTGAAGATTTGCCTAATATCTGGTCTATTTGGGATAAAAAAATAGTGGTTTCTGTAGAAATCGCAAGACACCGACATCATAAATCATCCAAAACAAACATTTCAGTATTTGGCGCTTGGTAAGACACGGATTTTCAAAACTTGAATTGCTTGTTTTTGAAATTATGTCAACGTTCGTGAAAGTTATTGATGAATCCTATTTTTAACAACGTAAACAGTATACGAGATACAGTATGCACATATTCCAAGAAGATACTTAGATTTATTCTCGCTCAGCTTGATTATGTATCTGGCAGTAAATTGTGATACACCGATAGGGAAATTCGTGCATTATTTTCGATAAAATACATAAAAAATGATCGAAGACGTCAAATACTGCCAACATCGAGATAAAAATAATCAGAAAAAAGTATTATCCACAAATAAAGTGCTCGGTTCGATAGCAATGCGAGTTTGTTATGAGCAATCTATTTATTTCCGTATTCTGGCATTATTGGTCGTGTGGTGGGCTTATCAAATATGAGTGATGACGTACATTGCAAGACCTGATGCCATGATGGCAAAGCAATTTCTTCAAAATTTATGATCATCGTATACGGCTTACTTTGTGTCCATTTTCTTAATTACCGAACATACTTAAAATGAGACTTATCTCAAATCGTTTAACACTTCCTGGCCAGGAGCCATTTAGCTACACCATATTGCGAGACTGCATGTTCAGGGCCCGATTGAAAGCCATGGCAATAAGTTGCATGTATGTATAAATGCAAATCAATGAGATACGTATTAGGCCATGTACATGTAGATTATTTGCAAACAGCAATAGAAGAACAAATCTAACCCAACATTTACAAATTAATGCATAGGGAGAAGCGACAGAAACCTGCAGAATCATTGTAATCATTCGAGACAACAAAAGAGTTAATGTAAATCCTTCCCACTTTACATTTTATGTGCCTGCAAAGCACGCTGAAGCAAAAAAAAAAAGCATGTTTTCAAGTAAAAAATTCAAGCAATTTAATTTGCAGGTCTGCATTCTAAATGAAACCACGAATTTTTCAGGTCATTATTAATGCTGATTGTATACGTGACGCCGTAGTAAGAAAATGGCGGGTCTATAGAAGCCTGCAACCATGTATTATACATTCGTAGACTAAATGTCCTGACAAAACAAGGAACTCGCAGCTGAACCAACACTGTATGTTCACTTATCAATTTAAATTATGCATATAAGATTTCCACGAATGTTCATATATTATTCATAAACGCAAACTGCATAAGATTAACAAACACGCAAGCCATGGGGCACCATTTCAGCGGTTGCATGTCAATGTCCAGAATGCAGCAATTTAAGTAAGGACGCGCTCATAAGGGACATCCACGTCAGTCAAGTCATGCGATTCATATGTTTACTCTCATAAATTTTCGATTGTGTAGCCTTTGGAAAACATAAACCTATTTCATAGGTAAAAGGTTTTTTTCAAGTTGCCCGAGGTTAACTGCTATAGTAGTGTACGTGCACTTTTCGACAGTGCCATCTATCAGGCTTTCAATTCTAGGTTTCCTTCAATGTGTGCTTGAAAAGTAAAAGTCATTCAACAATGACTTCCCATTTTTAGATCCAAATTTATCTTATCACCACAAAGCCTAACATATAGGTTTGCTGGTTACTGACATTTTTATTTTTTCAAAAATAGAATTTCGAAAAAAGCATGTCTGCTATTTCATCAAACTAGGATGTTTTAAAACATCAACATGTTTGATGTTGAAAATAGTTCATTTTTATAATCTAAACAACATGTATAATTAATATACGCACGAATAATTTGCCAATGTATTGATGAGTATTAATGAGGTTACGATAATAACGCTGAACGCTTTATATCATTTACAACAACAAAAATCAGCTGATTCTCTCGGTGTAAAAACAGTTTAATGCAAACAGAAAATTATTACATTACTAGCATATTTTTTTCATAAATTTAAACTTATTAAATGTTACATATGATTTCGTTTATTTAATATGGTTCACTCGAATCTACATTTGTACCTGTGCATGTTTGGAGGGTAATTTTCCCTTAGGGAAATAGAAAACCAAGCGGTCGTTTTGACTTCCCTTTTTCATATTCAGATTGCACTTGCTTCGACTGAAAATCCACCAAATTTAAGAGTCGAACCTAATACTTATTTTCCCTTAGCAAACCCACGGGAGTATCAATCTTCGTTTAGCTATTGGTCCAAGAAATCAATCGTCATTTAATTCCACTATATATTTTGATTTACTCTTCAACTACGTGTTTTCTTTCCCATCTCCTAATATAATATTGATCGCGACTTTTCCGTGCAGTTTGATAATATTTATCCACCTGTATTTGTCCTACGAAAAACTTAAGACAACAAAGAAAGAGGAAGAAAAATCGAAGCAATATTTTCTCATGCTTAAGCAATATAATATAAAGATGACTTGTTGAATTTCTTCCAGTAAGTGAAGCTACAACCGTCTAACAATTTATGGAATCATAATTCACATCGTATTAAAGTTAAATCGACATGTTAAAGAGGTATTCTAGTATAGTAGCCACGCTGGTAGTTTACGCAAACTATGAAATGGGTTCATATGTGAATCTACCCCATGTTTTACATACAATTTTATGACTAGGAAATACAAGTTCGAAGAAACAACTATAACATAATAATAATAATAAATAATGGATTAAATTCGTCTGATAAAGTGCATTTGATATCCACAGTTATGGAATCAAACGCTCCAACAGAAATCTAATTATATTTTTTATTATTTTTCTTGCTGCCCATGCATCATCCATGCAGTTACAGAAATGTTGAATTCTTTCAAGTGGACAATCCAACTTTACATCATGGATGGTTTTTTTTACTCTTAAAGCCAGCGTAAAATAGAACACTCGTCAGAGTCGTTAAACAGATTTTGACAAGAAATAATTTTATTGCAACGGCATTTGAGTTATATAGAATGAAGAAATGTTCTAGAATCTCCTTCACTTCTCGAATATGTTAGAGAACCAAAAACTTCTGCGATCGATCATTGCAGAAAAATTATTCCAATAGTTATTAAAAGCAAAAATCATTTATCATTGTCACAATTAAACACTACCATACAATTTGCACCCCCTCCCCCTTCCAAAAAAATCGAATAAACGAAAAAGATCCTACTTGTATACCCCATATCAAAATGTAAAATTATGCCTAAAATATAACCTATATACATCCAGTATGAATATACTGTGTTCAGAATTATACTCTCCATGTTTCGGAACAAATTACACGTTTAATATAAATCACAAAAAAGCATTTGAATATGACTCGAATAAGATTCGAATATATAAGTTGAATAAAATTGAACTTTAAAAACCTAACTTATGGGCAGTGATGCGTTCAAATAACTGTTTCTAGAATCCAAATCCACGTTTTTCAAGTCGGCATTCACCATGAGTAAGTTTGTGGGCTCAGCATTAACGAGCGTACCCTAATCATCTTCCTCTCGTAAAATGATTTGTTATCCAAAATTAACGCGTTAGATAAATTTGTTTTTAATTTAAATTACGTTCAGATAATGCGATATCATTTCTGTCACATCAGGACAATGATATATCTGCGCATTATCCGAAAAGCGCTTAAGGTAATACGTAATTAGGCGTGGCAGCGGTGATTAATGCAACCCGGTGTTGTTTTTTAATTCTGCTTTGTTTAAAAAAAAAACATGTTAATGTACGAATTAAGATTTCAGTCATAAATTCAATACTAGCCTACGTTTCGCGGCGCCATTGCATTCGAAGTTTTATTTGTAAAGGTCTGAGCCATGCATCACAATAAAAGGGCAAATTATTTGCGCGTTATGACGTTACCTCGCAAAACATGCAATCGATATTTTGTTCCATATTCACGGGCTTATTCTTGCCAAATTAAACATGCAGTTTAATTAAATCTTATTAGGTGCAAAGGATCGCCATGGGGATTATACATTTCTCTTGGCAGCCCTTAATAAATCCTTTCAGGATAAATCTTATACGCTGCGCGACGCCAGATGGTGATTATCAAAGAAGCCCTACAATTAATTCACTGAAATTTGGCTATGTCTGTAAGAAAACGGCAAATCGTTAGTCTAATTGAAGAGTTCACTTAGCAAGTTCAATTAACGCGTTTGTTCGGGTAAAACGTCGCATTTCGTATTAAAATTTCCCTGGAGGAACCGAATTTAATAAATCAGGAAAGCGTCTGAAGCACCTGCGAGACAATGGTCCACCATTGGCGTCAAGCATGACTTTTTCAAAAATTTCCGCAACACATTTGCTTTAATAGATTACTGCAACGTGCTTGTTACGATGTTTATTTGACAGAAATTGCATCGTGTATAACTTTGGAATAGATGATGGGATGTTTTCTGGAAATACTTGGAATTTTCTTCTAATCTTTCTCAGGGTTTGTCAATACTTCGTATAAGAGGATGCTAATTTGCACAATTTAGTCTTGGAGAGCTAAAATGGAAAAAAAATTGTATAAATTTGAAACTTTCAGAACATCCATATTACTATTTATAAATTGTATACCCTAAATTGCGGACATCTAAACATGCAATCGAGAAATTTATTTTTGTACAACAATATACATGTAATATAGTATTTGTTGACATATACTCTATATATTTTTTCTCAAAACTGGCGAAAAATTCACGTATGCATAAAAAATATTCGTTGCAAAGTTCATTTAAGGCAAAGTGCAATAGTTGAATTAATGAAACATAAACGAAAATTCAGCTAAAGAATGTAGACAAATTTAATGAACTCGCAAACTGCAAATTATTACGTGTTTACTGCAGTTTAATATGTAAGTCATGATTATTTGAAAAGTTTTATTACGTTCCCACACACAGCCTATCTCAGACTCGTGTGCATTGATGGATTTCTGATTTATTTTTAAATGAAAAAGTAAAAAGGTGCATAAGAAGTGTTCCTGTATAATTGCTGCGAATCATAAATAGGCACAACACTACCATATTGTTACACAGTCACAATTAATCAATCATACATGCATGCATATGTATAACGTTAAGGCTATTCCTGGTTGGTATTTAAAAATATTGAAACTTTTTCGATACCCACTTTGACTCATACCGGAAGATTGCACTTCAAGTCACATCAAAATACACGGCTTTATGTGCGACCTTCAGGTCCATGAACGAGCATATAAGATAAAAGTGCAGGTGATAGTGTATGGAGCGCCATGCAACAAACTTATGCAATATACATGATTCTGTTCCATGGTGGCACAGAACTCCAAATGCAGAATGTACATGTACATGTATATTAGTCGGCAAGCGCGCATTTCGATTCATTTATTATATATCCAATGCCAATACCCAGAGTTGAAATTAAGGTTTTCAGAAGGACGAAAAAAACAAAAATAAGCAAAAACATTCAGAAAGTATACATCGAAGCGTATTCATTTCTTTATACAACGTCAGATCCACTCAACGACACGACCTCTGAGGAAATAAAAAAGACATCGGTCTCTCCACAAATGTTAAGGTTCATCTAAGGATAAAAATGTCGCTCAAGCAGCCAGCCATAAAGCTGATGTTTTGTCTTTCACCAATTTCCAGTTCTGCAAATATCGACAAGCAACTCCAGTCACGTGGGCAGTGAGGGCCCGTGCATGTCTCTTCATAGATTGATAAAACGCGGTTGTTATTTAATGAACAAATACAAATAAACACTCCAAACGTGTCCTTCTATCATGTCCAATGAAGGGGGGTAATGGAAAAGGAGGTTGAAAGAGACGAGCATATCCCATTAGAATGATTGGTACGATGATAGAGCCAACTGTCCTGCCAGTCATCAGCTACTTGCCAAGTACAGGGAAAAAATGCCATTATTGGAGCGACTGAAGCGTATAAAGATACGCAATATGAAGTGAACCAATTGAAAAAGGAACCAAAAACGTATTGAATTTTCGTGATGATGGAATTAATCGTCCGCTATTTTGGAAAAAAAACTGGACACGGTGAGATGATTAAACGACCAGACGTTGCTTGCAAATCCATTGAAAAATGCTAAAATCTGAAACTTTGAAATACAGTATGTAAATTCTTGTTTGAAAAAAAACCTGAATTATTTCTATTATAAAAACGTAAGCAAAACCTAACTATTCATACTGTATAAAGATTCATGATCTAACGTTTTGATTATTCATCAATATGCGCTTTAAAAAAATCAAAAAAAAAATACATGCAAATTAATTAGAAATGAAGATGGTATATTTTGAGAATAGAAACATAAATAATTATTTAGGGCCGGTTGCGACAACTTAGGTTAAAATCTGAGGTTTACTAACCGTTAAAATTTGACTCCAGGTTAACCTTCGGGTTAGAAGTTTATGTTGCACCACTTAACTCTTGATGAAATATCCCCAGGATTAATAGTAAGGGTACTCAGGAAGGCGTTGAATTGTGCTCGACTTGGGTAAAATTCAGCGTTTATGACAAATAAACGCCTGAATATTCATTGGTATAACGAATATTCAGGATTTAGTCACGTGGCGTTCACTCTAAGAAATAATGGTAAAATTGGGTGTTTCACAGCACCTGTGGGTATTTATTCACCCAATTTGAGGTGTTAGTAAATTTTGAGGTGTTAATAAATACCTTTAGGTATTTCAATGCACCAAAATAGGTGT
>JAQGAO010002934.1:0-18276 GCA_034697705.1 Ommatoiulus sabulosus
CTTGGACCACAAACGCCCCCTTAGATCTCTTCAACGCCCACAGGGGGGCGGTACCGCCCACTTTGGGAACCACCGGTTTACATTAAAAACGAAGAATATTGCACTGGCTTTCCTTAATTCGATAAGCTCCCCTTTGGAGAGCGAGCAGCTTGAGTGGCGCCAGAAAAATCAAATTGCTTCCAAAGATAATGACGATACCCTGCGATCAATCAATTCAGTTAAACGAGATTAGTAATCCAATGGATAATGAAAGTTTAATGACGGCAACTCCGTTTTTTTGGGGAGGGGGGAATAATATTATGACGTCCATGACGATATAATGCTTAACAAGTTCTTAGGTTTCCAGAATCCATTTTTTAGGCTTAAAAGATTTGCGTGGTGAATTTATTTGCAAAATGACCATTATTATCCAGAATATCGCTAGCAAAAATAGCCTTGAATTAAACAAGACATTAAATATCCGTATAAGACATGCAGTATAAAAACTGACCGTATTATTTACCACCGAAAGTGATAATGGTCGACCATTATAAGACAAATTGCAATGTTACAAGTTGTAAATTCCCAACAAAATTCGGGAAAAAAGGCTTTTTACTTTGGCAACATGTTGGTCAGACCAACGGTAGTTTATCCATGCACGCATGAGCAACCACATAACACATAGAAACTTTTCAATAATCTAGCAGGATGCATCACCCTCAACCAAATTATTTCGGGCCATTTTATTGCAGTGCACAATCTCTGCTTCGCCAGAATCGGGCCATTATACCGTATTCTGCCAAGGATAAACATTCGTCCTTTTTTTTATGAAATAGTCCTCCAGCAAATATAAACTATAATAACTAACATCTAGCAACCAAACACAGCATGAAAAACCGTTAAAAATGCATAGAGAAGAAGCCAAAACGGAAAATTTATCCCGAAGCCTTGATCTAACCCCAAGTGACTTTTTTTGAGGGTTCATATTATAAACATGGTTCACAGTGAAAACAACACGAGATATGGATCATTTCAGCATTACCTCGGAGATTCTAAATAAGACATGGACCGACTGTTAGAGACACTCACATTGAAATCTACTGATGTTGTATATTATATTTAAATGAAAGTGTGTGTTACCAGCTTATATAAATGTAAAAAAAAATTATACCATAGCTTATATCTTCATTGTATCTAATGACACATAAACCCCACAATTCAGTCACAAAAACGCTGCACTTTCAGGAGCCCACCAGCTGCCCAGAAAATGCCATAGATGGCTCTAATCTTTGCTAGTGCATGGTCCACGTGACATCGTCAGGCTAAAACACGCTCCATTTCGAGAGCCGGTAAATATACATGTAACAATTAACATTACTAGACAAACGGGGGGTTCGAAGAGTGGCGGAGTTTATGATGTAAATCTGCCAGGGACTTTGCGCAGCCATAAAATCCCACCAAATTCCTGAAGTGGGCCCATTTGAAATTCACCATCGGGTTTCCGCCGTTAATCCGCGTGCACGCCGGCGTGTAAGCCCATAGCAATCCCCTATATTGGCCACACACTAACGGCGGATTTGCCGATGCATTATACATTTTATGAATATTCCATTTTCTATAAGCGCTCGGCTGCAACTTTAATGATGTTGCTGCGCCTGCCTAACAGCTTTCGAGTTAATTAAAATTCCCCGCATTCGGCGATTGAAGTTGCACTGGAAATAGTGCCTGGCATTTCATTAATAATAAAGTAAGGCAAGATTGCTGAGCAAATACGGTTGCACGATAATGCTACATTGATTGCCAGATTAACTTGATTGTATTTATCTATATGCGGTGGCCATTGCGGCAACCCACGGAGCTCAAATAGCGTGCTTGAGGTCCAACGTTTTGCGAAGATTATTCGTATTTATTGTTTTATATATTTTATTACCGATGATTGCAAATGAGTGGTGTTATTGGTCAAACCAACAGACCATTATTAAAGTGCCATGGCACCTGCTCTATTATTGACAGGGAAACAAAGGGATGCTATGGTTACGAGTTTCTAAGTGTCCAGTTTATTTTTCTGGGACAATTATAAGCAAATGTACTACATCAAATGCATTTGCTCCAGGTCACAGTGATCTTAAAAAGCGTAGGAACCGTTTGCCAAAAAGTTTGATCATAGATTTGACATTATAGGAAGCAACTATAAAAACACTTCCAGGTAGAAGCTCACTTTCCATGCATGACCATGGGAGAGAATAATTATAAATTTCATCACAGTTCCTTGCAATGACCATTTTCTTGCAAACATGAAAGGAACTGTAATATTATTGCGCGACATTTCCATGATATTTTCAAAATAAATCACCTTTCGCTGACTATACCAAATCTTTTAAATCCCCCTGCCAAATTGCCAATTTCAGGCATTCCAGGTTTCTGGGGATCCCTGCCTTGTTATGTATTCCCTTGGCACTGGCAATGGAAAGACAGTGGTCAATAATTAACGTGACAATTAATTATGGCTCCTGTTTTTCAAGAATGAGAAACCTTCGATTATGGTGTTATCGTTGAAAGATGGCCGAACGAGGGCGCAGCAGGTTGGAATTCGCACCAATATTGTAACACCTTCGACCCTGACCGTACCAGTTTGTATAATATTTTGTATGGACTGGCTAAAACATTTCCAAAAGATGCCGGTATCAATTGGTGACCCTGGAATTGTAGTTGTTGTTTAACTCATTGATTTGGGGGAAATTAACAGGGTGAAATTACATGGCCCACATAGTCAAAAAATTCAATGAGAATTTGCTAAAAGAAACTGTTCACCATATACACTGTACATGTAAAAGACGTGCAATTTTTAATTTCAAGCAATTAAATTTGCACTTAAATTTCTATAGACACTATATTGATCTTCAGAAACTACCAATACTTATTCCTAATTTACAAGACAATATATCGTCATCATATTGTTTTTTTTTTGCATTTGGGACGCTATCCTCATTAGAATAATCAAGACAAAACTATGCTTGTGTGCTAAGAGAATCGAACAAATTGTATGAACCATACAAGAAACGCAGACCTTACGCAAAGAAATAACGAATATCGATTTAGTGATTAACCAGAAACAATGGATGCGTGCATAGTTAAACGTTGCCAAATATAGCGTTATTTTTCAGCAGCCGTAAAAAAGGTTTAATGTGAGCTGAACTATTACATTATAGCCCGTGAACAACATTTTCTTTTTGTAGCAAAACATTATACCATGTAAAGTCTGAACATCTGGCAAATACCCCAGCGCACCTAATAGGTCATATTAACTCGGCACAGCCTGAATGAAGTACTTTAGCAGATCTGAATTTCAAAATATAGCTAGCACAAATTTTTATTACAACCCAGTCTGGTTAAAGAAAGGACTTGCCAGTACATTATACGCTAAATTTCGCCATTCAGGAATTGCCATACTACTTTCTTTCAAAAATGTTTACGATTGCCCAAACGTATTTAGATTAGTTTAATGCACCCCCGAATTTTAAATGACAATATGTAATTGTAGTGTCCAGGTACGTTGTACCTGTACAATGCTTATCCGTACCATAAACTGTTGAAGGAGAATATTACAAAAATATATCTTAATATTTCCGTTATGTTATGTTTTAAGTATACCACATGGAGTAGTAGAAAAAATAAAGGAAAACAGCGCGGAGGTTTTCTTAGAAATTAAACTGTGAATAATTTACTAAAAAAAATACATTTGAGTATTTTAGTATATATTTAAGTAACGAATATGACAAGATTCAAAACAGATGTACATGCATGTACAATGTATAAGATCTCAAAACAGTCGGTTTAATTCTTGGTGATTCCATGGAACAGCACAAAAGCAAACAAATTACAAACAACGCAGCAATTTGAAATTGCCTTTTCCAGACATTGTTACACACTGTGGTCTCATTATCACGTGGTTTCAAAATCGGATATGTTTTCGAGATTCGCACGTGTTTGGTTTGCCAAAAGCAGCAGCTGCAGTTCAATGCGATTTTTCCTGCAGAATGCGAGCGTGTGGCCAATGTAAAGATGCGTGCAAGGGCTTTTGATAGCCATAATCTTGGAAGCACCACTCGGAATATTGACACAACACTCGCGCGGATTAATGAACTTTCTCGTAAGTAATCGACTATTTAATGGCGCTCCCATGTTGCAGATTAAGAAATGAAACATTGCCATCAAGTGGCCACCACCTGATGATGAATTTCCCATTCCACAAAACAACTGGACTCGCCATTAATCCTATTCACGATGCGTGCTATAACGGACAGTATGTTGAGGTTTCATTGGCAGGGCAATTATTATTGCTTCATTCAGATGCCGGTTGTACGATGTCGTGTAACTAGGTCGAATGTACAAGTAGTGCGAGATTAAGATTAAGGGCGTCTTTGATAACTAACAAATTTCAACGCATCAAAGAAATGTACATCTCCGATATTCCACTAAAATACAATTTATGTAACACAAGGAATTAACTCTGTACTTTTACAGGTATCCCTCACTGGCATCAAATTTCAGGTCGTTAAATCTAACAACCAGATCCAGAATCTCTTGATTTTTTAGTAAATAATTATGCAAAAATCAACGAAACCGAAGAAATACATTTCATTCCTTTGTTTGATGGAATGAAAAACAATACATGTGCAGTATATTGAAGTAATGCTCTAATAGCTTATCATTATAGCAAACTTATTTATGGAATATATATATTCACTTCAAGCCCATGGTATTTTTTAAGATAACATGACATTTGTTATACAAGGAGAATGTATAAACATTATTCATATCTAAATATACATAAGAGTATCTATAAAAATAAAACATGTCCCGTAAAACAAGTGTAGCCTACTGTATTCTGGCCTGTTCCTAGGTGCGCTAATACCGAGTAGACACCAACTGTCCACACTACCACGACATGCATGTGCTGCATGAATATTTGAACAACAGATTTCATTATACAGTATTTACATAAAATTAAACCGGATCCCTGTCGTATTTGTCTTGCTACGGTAAACAGATTTGTACACAAAAACCAACATGTATGCCTAGGGATCTGAAATTAATGTATGTTCTGTTTAGATCACCGCACTTTTTCAATGAAATGGATTAGTGACTCAAGGGTCAAACTTCATGGAAGAAGCGAACATTTTTACCCCATACAAATACCAAGTTTGGAAATGTCTTGTTTCTGGAAAATCGATAAAATTAGACCTGCTTCTGTTACTAATGGCCACGCTTGCATTGCAATTCATTAGATTATTCGAAAACGCATCAACTAATGATGCATCAGTAATTCGCAAGCCTAACAGCCCCATTTAATTGCTTTTGTGATGCCATTAGGCCTAACCCATCGCCTAAACCTAGGTGCAGATAACCCAATCGAAATTACAAACTTCAGTTAAATTGCACGAACGACGTCAGCGATAATTTGTTGCAATATATTCTGCATGGCAATAAGCATAAATTAGTGTCGATAAAGGTAAATCGATATGCTGGAAATGCATCTTTATTCCGTAATCCAATTATGATTGGCTAAACATGCAGTTTGCCTTTGCAAAACCTCATCCCAATTAACTTTAATGGATAGGATTTCTGCTACTGGTATTTAACAGCGACATATTAATGGGGATCCGTGGAACTCGTGCCATTTTACAAAACAACCCTAATGCAATTCATCATGCCGGCTAAGCTTTCATAATGACATTTTCAAAATTCGCATAATATGAGCGATTTCTATATGCTAACGAATTGCGCATTCCTAAACATCGCCTTTGTTGGCAATAAAATGGCAAAATAGCTGCCATGAACGACTCATCCCTCTAGGCTCTCATTAACATCTCAATTTCAAATTATTTGTATTTGGAGTCGGCATATTAATTACATTTATATTAAATGCCAACGGGCGTCACATCGTTCCCAAATAACAGCAATTAAGTGTTGTTTCACTTTTACCAATATTGCTTTCATATGCTCAAAGTTTTACAGAAATAAGCCATACATCTTTGGTAGCTGCCATTCAATATGAATTTAATGTCGTTTTGCACCTATTTTCAGACGAAAACTGGTTTATCAATCCAGATTACAGAATGCATTAAAAAGATTCAGCTAATTAATAAGCCATTAAAAGTGCTCAGATTAAAAAATGCATGTGCATTATCGAGAATCTTGAGCATTTTGGTTCCCCGCAGTTCTCGAGCAACAAGGACAAAGCCAGGCTAGGGATAAATAGTTTGTTATTTTGCTTACAACAAGATTTAAATTAAATATTAACCTAAATGATGCCTGAAAGCAAAAGAAATGCATTGCCGGGAAGAAAGCATGCTTGAATTCGAAATCTTGAATCTTTAAACCATTAATTTTTGCATGAAAAAATAGCAAGCAAAATCATGGATGATTTTAAATGCAGCCGTGCTCTTCAAAAATATTTACAAAACAAGAAAAAAAGTTAGCGTTTTTTTGAGTGTCTATTTAAGTTTACCCAGAATCCAAGATAAAGGCGGTAATATCACAGTATTCATCATATTGAGCCATTCAAAAAACTTCGACCCTATTTTGAACACTTTTCTAGGAGTACAAGTTTCAGGTCCCTATATCAGAATAATAAAATCTAATTTACAACCTACTCAGTGTGTGAGAGTTACCATTCCCTTTGCAACAGTCATCCAATAAATTGCGCATCCAAAGAATATGTTTGGCTGACCCCCAAACTCTCTTGTCACATTAAAACTAAGGAAATATTTATTGAAATATTCCGAGTAATAAATTTTTGAGTGTATTTTATGAGAATGGAAATGACGCTCTCAAGGAGCAAATAGTATAGATAGATAGCGCAAAGTAATGGGAGGCATATTTCATCTTGGAAACAACCAATCCCAGGCCAAATGAACCACGGCTGCATTTAAAATCATCCATGATTTTGCTTGCTATTTTTTCATGCAAAAATTAATGGTTCAAAGATTCAAGATTTCGAATTCAAGCATGCTCGAAGCTTAATGCACATATACATATACTGTAATGTATGGTGATCATTCTACATACAAAAACCCTGGGGGATTTAACGCTTGCTAAACTTTTGATTTTTTTTCAATACTTTATAAATAGAGTTCCAAAGGCTTAATTATTGCCTTCTTTGCTTCGCGTTTTTGTATATGCATTATGTATGCAATTGCATTTCTTATGCATGAAAATCTATGAAAAAAAATTTCGTGGAAATGCCTGATATTCCCCCAATAAAATAGAGTAAGTACAGTATATGAAGTTAAATATATTTAAGCTATACGTTTGTAAAACGACGAAATACATTTCAATATACAGTATGTACAACAAGAATGGCAAAATCATTACGCATCTTAAGTGCTAATTGATTATATTTTACCAAGAATATTTACTATAGTTAAATTACATCGTTTGGAGAAACGCCATTAAAACTTCTCTTGAGAAATATCTTCTCAACCTATTGATAAGACAATTCTTAATTTACAGTACATTTTATATAATTTGCAGTAAATTTATAACATAATTTGCTTAAATGTTGTCTTCATTTCATGTTTTACAGCGCTATGACTTTTCTCATAAATACGGAGAATGGAGAAAATTTGCATATTCGAAACATTCAAATTCTTAAAATTTCCAACAGGCATGCCCGTTTCTGGCTTTTGATATTTTTAAATATTTCAAAGACCTTAATTATAGCGCTTCGCTTAAATGTCAGTAGCATACATGTATACTGTATCTATATATACACACTATATACATCGCATATACAGTATACTACTATAATGATCTCATGTATAGAACAGGAAAAATCATTAGTTCAATTGACAATATGTGTTTAAGCGTTACAGTACTATGTATCTATATGCTTGTTATTAACATTATAGTTTCACCAATCAACAGGGCTACCTTTTTGCTTTTGTTGCACTAAATAAGTGGCTGCAACTAATGATAGTGCACCTATTAGTTGGTGAAATAGAGCCGTTAATGTTTGAAAAATCGATGGATGGTGACATTCAGCATTTCCATGAATTATCAAACACAATGTTTGTTACAGCAGTTAGCAAAAATACATATGTCCATGGTGGATATAATACATGATAAGATGGCGGTAAGCTAACCCAGAATGGTAAAAGTGCGTTCCTCGCCAGGCTAGAGGCCAACACTTAAAATTATGGGACCATTTCTCCGAAAATTCAACAGTGAAATTGAATTCAAATTGATCCTCATAAGACGCCAAGTTACTGCGTAATTCCAAACGTTTCCTGCCATTGCTGCCATAAAAATCGTTTACTCTTTGAAGTCCCCATAAACTTAGTCCGCATCTACGAAATGCTGCAAGCCGTAAAGAGTTAGATGCAGTTTTTTAAACTTTCCATGGTAAATGCTTAGTAAAAGTCATGCTGTTAAATTTAACGCAGAAAACTGCGTCGAAATTTGCCATCAAAGATGCCATTTCCAGGTTTTATGCTGAACATATGCTGCGTTAGTGGTGTGATGTGAATAGCCTTTAAAATGGTCGTGTCGTTCTGCAGGTAGCGCGGCCTTTTGTTTAACTTGGCAAGCACAACGAAAGCAGAGCCAAATGACGGAAATTCAACTGATTTTACAGTAAAACCTGGAAAAGTGACCACCTGTTTATGTTGACCACTTTTTAGTGTATTGCTTTTCAAGTGTACATTTCCTTCATAAAAATTCTCTGTATAGTGACCGCCTGTCTATTGTGTACAGTGACCAGTGTGTGTTATCTTTTTTGCAATTTTTACATTGTCAATGTAGCTTAAAAAGTGACCAGATAACAGATGAGCCACCTTATATTTAGATAGAGACATTCAACTTTACAGCATTGCTACTCCTGAAGAGCTTCAAAAAGAGATTATTGATGAAATTACAAAGGAAGATGACACTTTTGGAATTTATGATGGGGAAAGTGATAATTGTGAAGAAGAAATGGAAACTGTGATATGATTTCAAAACTGGATGTTTTGGAAATGTATAGCAGGTTAAAAAAATATGCTGTTTCAAATTGCATGCGCAGAAATTATGAATCATGTTATTCAGATCGAAAAAATAACCGAAAACATGCTCATAAAAAGCAAAAAGCGTTTAAAACAAGTTCAGTGTACATGTACAGGTACAATATTTTCATTTAATTCAGGCATTCTTTGTGACTACCTGTTTACATTGACCATCTTATCATTTTTTTGGTGGTCACTCTTGGAAGGTTTTAATGTACTTTAATGCAATTCTTTCTGAGGCACATTGCAAAGGAAATGGTTGAATCAAAAATGTTTTTTCAAAGTATTGCAAACATGTTCCAATGAAAAATGTTTTTTCAAAGTATTGCAAAAATGTTCCAATAAAAAATGAGATAGCAACCGGTTATCCCCCTGCCAAACACAATATGCCAATTCAAACAATGCACATGTTAATACTATTAAGACTGAAATTGCCTATAACATACTCAGTAGTATGTTTAGATTAACTGTAGCACCAAACCTCAATACAATCTGCACTAGAAGTTTTGAAAATGTTACATTTCCATAAAAGAACTGCAACAAACCAAACCTATCGTTCAAAACTAACTTCAAAGGATACATCTAAAAGTATAATCTACAGTGCCACTTTCTGCATTTTCGATAACCTGTTCAAAATCTTTGTTTCTTAAAAATATTCAACACAAGCAGACTTTATCATTTAAGTTATAACTCTGATGGAACTATTGCGTGAGTGCATGGGGCATGTCAGCTTTCTGCAGAATTCATCGAACTTCAATTTTATAAACACATTTTTGAATCTTTTTATTTCATTTCTGGACACGATTTTGCCCTGCTCTGCTTTAGGGCCCCCGTTTTCAACAGGCATTGCCCCCTACAATTTCATGTGAGAAAATGCAGTTTTCGCGAAGCATTGCCAGACTGATTTGGTCACGTACTGCATGCCAAATCTCAATTTCGAGACAAGTGAATCTGTCCTCCCTGAGCACTAGTAGATACAGCCGTGAAATATAGAGAGATGTGATTCCATTTTACTATAACAATAGTTATGGGTAAGAGCAAACCAGCACGTACAGGTCGTATACCACGTAGCCTTTAGTCCACCATTGAAAATCCATGAAAGTAAATGAAATCGGCTCTCTAACAAGGGGATTAGATGGGACACGCACGTTGCTCAGTACGAGCTCCAAGGAATTTTGTTGGCCAAGGCAAATATATTGGACCTGCATTAAATTGGGGAAAAAAACCGTGACACGGCAGTAAAAGTGTTCCCCAGGTGAACTGCAGCATTGCCCCTTTTAAGGAAAAAGAACAGAGCGAGTGGCTTAGACTCGAAACAACATTCAATTGTTGTGATTGGAGTGAAAAACTAAGTTTTCGAACTTGGTATCTGAAATATGAACCCAGAAAAACAGTACTGCAGTAAAACGCAAACGAGAGACAAATGCAATTTTCTAAATTATGATGTTTACAAATTACACAAAGACTTTATTAAAGCTGATAATTATCATTAGAACAGCAGACTCTAACCAAGGTATTTTATACTTTTATTTCAACAAATCGGACAAAACATATACTTTCAACGTTTTACTGCTCAGAAATTGTGGTAACTTCTTTTAATGGAAATCAACCATATTGTCAGAATAATCTGAGCGCTTTACAATTAACTAAGTTCGTGAACAAAGTTGCAAAGTGGTTAAATTCACCTCTTAATTTTTGCGCAACAGTCAAGTACTATACATGTATACAGAATGTACAATCAGGCTATTTAAAATCATTCATTTACTGTTACATCCCAATTACATATTTTCCAATTATAATTGCTCATGGACTGCCGGTTAAGATTGGTTGGTTGGTTGATTTAATGGCGCAATGCCTAGTAGGCAAAGCCGGTTAAGAAAATTAGTTAAAGCTTGTAATTTAGAACAAAAGAAGAGTTGATGGACCATTGAGAGAAATCTCCTTTAAGGAAATTCTCCATCAAATCATGGCCCACAAATCTGATTTTAAGAATTTGCGCATTATTTTCAAATTCCTCATAAGTTAAAAAAAATGAATCGAGCCATCGATAAGACATTCTGCATTGTTTTGCCATTTATACATGAAATGCTGAAAACAATACACAAAAGAAATTCTACAGATCTATTTTTCTATGGTTGTTGAATATTTTGAAGCAATTGCGAAAGAAGCAAAAACCTTCCAACAGGCTTGTGCAGTATTGGGATGCAAAAACTTTGAAAACAGGGCAGATATTTGATGTCAGGAAAATGTAACTGGGCATATCTGCTTTTATGCATGACAATAAACCACCTTTAGGAATATATGCAAACAACTAACGTAAAAGTCGAATAGCAAGCAGCCAAATAGCAAACATAGCAAATGTCTGTTTATGTACAGTATAAGGTTTATGAATACAGTATGTAAACAAATGCATTTTTCCTTTCCCATCCCTTCACTGCATGAGTTTCAATTTCAAGCTTCCTATAAGCTTTCCATCATTTCAAAGATGAAAAACTGAGGACTCAAAACCGGTCGTCATACTAGAGTAAGAATTGTATAGATCAATATGTATATTGAATCATTTTTACTTACGACGTCTGGATATCACTGGAGAAACTTTCAGTTTTTGCGAGAAAACTTTTTGTTCCATAAAAGATATAAAGAGTTGGAAAGAAAGATGGCCAGAATTTAAAGAACAACTCAAATGCATGCACATGTACGAGACCGGTATATGTTTTCACGAGACTATAGGGTGAATTTCGTCAACGTTTTGCATATACAGTAGTTGATGTTTCTTTAAGTAAGCAATCAAAAATATAAAGTGTGGCTGCACTAATGCTTTTGGATCAATAAAAATAACAGGGTACAGAGTGAAATACCCAGCAAGTGTGTTTCTTTTAAATTGTTGAGATATTTTATATATTCAGGAAGCTGACAGAGCAAGACACCGTGCACATCACGGTTCATTTTCAAAAATATATTCTAACTATCTCAAATTCAAGAATTTAATTTTTTGTCTAAAAATAAACGTGTCACTCTTAGATACACTGTATGATTAGCAATTTGTTACGAACTGTCATTCAACCATTTAAGAAACGCAGTACTTAATAGTCAATGGGCACACCAACAAATACTATTGAAACATTGCATATTTTTTGAAATTATAATAACTTTAAAATGAAGTGTTTATTGCATACGAAAAAAGAAACATTTATAGTGCACATGAACACGTTGCTGTATTGAGCTTTCCTGTCCAAACATTTTAAAAACTTAAATATGGAAAAAAATATGTATTTTACCACAGGGTCCCCACAATTTAAAACAGATCGTAAGAGAAAAAATAATAACCGTTTTATTTTCAGGTTAGGATGGAAAAGATGTTGCAATAATCTAACAAGGGAACCAACGCGATCCTTCAAAAAAGTTGATAATTTGTAAACCTATAATAGTTAAGTTTGTAATTATAAACGATGTCTTTTTCTATACATGTACTATGCAAAGAACTCATTTATGGACACGTGACTACCCTATATAAATAACTCGTGACTTTTCTAAGCAATTCTACCTTGTATAAATTAGCCATATTTATCATCAGATACATCACGATATTTTAGCCTCGGATTGCGATAATCCGGGGATTGGAAGGCATTTAATTGTTTAGGACTTCGTAACACTTTTATAAGCAATTAACACTGTCTCTCAGGGGCCAGGGCCCTCAGTTTGGCAGAAAATGTCGCTGATCGATCTGACTCAACTCTTTTTATCATGACGAGAAAGAAACTTCAACAACATTTATCTGGTAAGATCTAGGTGACGTTTGATTCGTTGGACAAGCAGGCCGTATTTCATTACGATGGTGCAAAAGATGAAACCAAGGAAAAAACAGGTCTAATCGATACACTTGAAATGAAGATGGTTTATAAGCATTAATAAGGCAGCAGCTTGGTGATTCAATCAAACGTTAATGAGTCGGATCAAACCGATATCATTCCATCGTCGCAATCGATGCTCGAGGTCAAAGTGCTGATGTGACAATTTAATTAAACGCTCGCAACTATCTCATGGATAGACCGTCTGGTAGAATATTACATACATGTACATGAATACTCGTCTATATGCATTATGTTTTTTTTCTCTTTCTTTAATTTAAAGAGCATTATTAGAATTCACTTTCTCTAAAGTACTTGACGCTTTGTCACGTATACGTCTGCATGCAGGGGCATTTGTAAACATTTTTACAAATATAAAACGAGTCACACTCCACAGAAATGTGAAGTGCATAATTTTGGACTCCATCATAATGCGGACTCCTAGTCCGATTTAACTTGATGTAATGACAACCCCCTACCACATAGCGCTTACTGTAAAATATTATTCATCACAATTCCAATTGCATTTTCAGCATGAATTTGCTCGTTATAACATTTAGCTTAACATGAATATGCAGTCTGATTGAAATACATGTACGCTGCATTTACCAAAATTCATCACCCAATGCATGAGAGTCATACTGTACATGTATATTGAGCATGCAGGGTGTTTACCTTTATATTCTAAAAAAATGAGTATGTCATTAAGCGACATTGTAACATTTAAACACTACCAGAAAACACAAACTTGCACAATAATGGCAATGAACGTTGCGCATGACATACCACTTCCTAGTCGGCAGTTACACAAAGTCTACCGCGAACACGAGTAGAAAAACCCATTACGAAATTCATGATAACCATTTGTTTTTATGCTAAGACCGGCCCCCATTTGAGATGAAAACTGTGTCGCACAAAGCCATGTAGGCAAGAAAATCAAATTTGAAATGTTCATAAATGTGCTTGAACTGGATGATAATAAAAAGGAAGCAGAGAGGAAGACATGGGGCTGCGCTGATGTACATAACGACTCTGTTTACACGAAACGAAGATTTAGTTGTAAAGGGGCATTTAATTTTCCCCGAGCTTATCTTCTATAGAGGGAAACGTATGGCTTTTTTATGGTCAGAAAAACGCCTTTTGTGCGCGAGAAAACGGCACAAAAACTTTCTGGAAAATTAAAATGCGATACGAAACGACACATGGGGGCAAGAAAGGAAACCGTTCATAACCAACGTACCCACATTTCGGGAATATATTCATAATTAAGTGCATCAACCATTGATATACTGCACGCCGTGGCTTATTCTTCGTAAAAACATTGGGCTTTCAAAAAGACGAGAACCCCTTAAAAAAAACTATTAGTTTAATAAAGCATAAGCGATTTTCGCTCCAATGAGCGCTTTCTTTTCCTAAAATAGGGAGACGAATTTCATCGACAACAACGTTTATGCACAAAAAAACTATGCCAAAAAACGTACTTCCAACTGGGAATATGGGGGAAGGCAAAAGAAGCTTAAGCTTCAGGCGCGGTTCAATGGCTAACATACATGCATTTTGGGGAATTTGGGACTGAAAAACAATAGCTTTATTCTTAAAAGGCAAGTTTTGCAGAATTTCACCAGTTACATGTACATGTACATAACTTGTACTACATGCAACAATTATACATATCTATAATGCAAAAATGGTGATATTCAAACTACTTGCTGTGGTATGATGAGCAATTTTATAAAATAATACAAAAACCAAAAACATTTTGTATTTTTAATTGTTATCATTAAACTCTCCATGCCTCCAATGCAATGCAGTAAATGTTACATACCGCAATATACATGTACAACTGCTCATTAAATTCACTTCACGATTAGTGTTTACTAACAGCATCATAGTCCAAAACGGGCAACGTTGTAATTGGCAAACAGAAACGGGGAGAGTTGTCAATTTTCTGTACTTTACAAGAATAAAAGAAATAGAATAAATTTAACCACGCAAGTTTAAACCCAACTACTCTGAAGATTAATTTAAATTCTGGAGCAGTAACGCCAAATTTATTTTAATAAAATTACAGAACCTTGGAATTGAATTTCCTTTCTGGTAAACAGATACAAGTACACCACAGTTTTCTCAAACTTGTCAAACATTTAAATTTCAAAACTAATGTACTATTACTCTATCGCTGAAGATGCATGTTCCTACGGAACAATAACATTCTTGCATGACGGTGCATCCACCATATTGTCAAATGCATAAGTTTTTATAGTAAGCTCAGGAAACCATTTTATAAGTTCACCGCCACATTTATAGATGAAGGTTTACCCAGTTTTTCCAAATCAGGGACCAAATCTCGTTCGTAGTCTATGTTAGTCTTTGTTAAGAGTTAGAAGTGTATACGTTTACTAATCCGATTCAAGACGATTCACCACCACGGCATGACATTAAGTGACCATTTCTTTTTATGTAGCGCAATTAAATCTGGTTGCACTGCAACGGCACAGCGCTTGAATTAATGGTTCATCCTGCCAATGAATCGAGGCCAGCATGTGGATGGTTTTCAGAAACTAAATGCCCAGGCTGCGTCTTTTAACGAAATTTTGCAATCAACTAAACAGCTTAATAGTTGAGCACACAAGCCGCTGGGAATGAATAACAAAACTCGCATTTGGATAATTAAAGATCATGAGCAAGAACACGGAGCAACATGCCAGGAAGAGCAACGAGGTTAGGCTCTTTAAATTACTGGGTCACTCCTGAGACTGACTTTTAATTCCTTTTCTTTCGACATTTCATGGGCAACGTGGCATTTGTTTGCTTCCGTGCCAATCTTAGTGGCAGCCTTATTTCGCAGCATTAAGTGGATTACCCGAGTTAAGACTTAAAAACATTGATTGTGTTGGTAAACACCGCGACGATTTTCTATTAAAAAAGGTTTTAAGGAAAGCAAGGAGCTGCTCTTGGATGACTTCAATCACCGATCCAACGCCGGCTAATTGAACGCATAAATTAACGAAGAATCTGAGAGGACCTATTAATTCCCTAAAAAGCGAAACGCTAACGAGAGGATTTTTCTCTGAATTAATGTAGCTTAAGTAGAGACGATTGAGACGTCTAAAATACGTTCGCGACATCTTGGCATATCTTGGGAAAAGCATTTGGTTTATAGAAGAAAATGCTCTTTGCAGTAATTTGCATAAAATACTGCAGTAAGACTTTACGAGTTTTAACCTTAGTCCAACACTTCTGTTAGAGACTAACCTGATGTGAAGTTTTTTTTCTTCAAGAAGTATGAAGACTGTCTTATTTAATAGAACTACAGACTCCTATAATTTGTAATTTATTAGTCCATGGAAAGTTATATTTCGAACACTGCACCACACTCCTGAAAAAACACTGCATTTCAATAATAGGGATAAAGCGAATGCAAAAGAAATGTGCTAGGAAGCTTAGGTTTTAAGATTTCTAAGTTGATTTCAAACAATATCAATTATTGAACTGTAAGTAAATCGGAAGGAACGTCAATTCAGAACCACAAAGCTATAATCAGAGGTAATGGTGTTGCGATCAAATGGCTGCAAACGCTTTTCAATCTGACGAACATATACTCATACTAACGCGCATTAAATCCCATCTCCAATAAGTTGTGTTTATGCTTGAAAGCCCAATATTAGAAACAAAGACGCGAACTGCCAACTCGATTTCCATCAATAAACTCCAATTTCACCAATTGTATGGGCTGCCATTCCAATTTAAAGGTATCAAAAAGAGGCCAAATCGAATTTCACCGGATGTGGCCATGCGTGTATACAAACTTCATTGTTGTGAAAGCTTTAAGAACATAATGTAAATTGGAAAAAATAAACTTAACCAGAAAGACTAAATCATTAATTAGTAATTCTCTGCCTAGGCAATTTCATGAAAAAAAAATGGTTTCTAAATACCTTCGTGTATAGAATGGGTAAATTTTGACACTTAAAAAATCAGGTTTTTTACATGCTCACAACGAAATCTGCATTGACAAGGTTGTTTAGGCGCCGAAAGCACTCTACATAATACCTAAAATCAGTGGCATATACTTCATACGGCACTTTAATTAATGGTTCATCCTTAAATCGGTAGGAAATGCCATTATTATTTCATCCAGGACTTTCATACCGCTTATAAAACGAGCATTTCAGCGCCCTATTCAGGTCACGTCAAATAAATCTAAAACAAATTTCCTCCATGCTCCATACTTTCTTTCCACAAAGCAGAAATTTATTATCTGACCTGACCTTGTCGTGACATCGAGGTCGTTGCATTGCTCAAGCGCATCCGAAATCAGAAATACTATTAATAATTCGCTATAAACAACAGCCGTTCGGTTGAAATGCTAACATAACGGATGTTTGGCACATGTCTGTTTAATATTGCAGCCCTGCAATTTTGTTTGAATTTCGTTTAACTGTTATGAAACGAAAAGTTTCGAATACACGCCTTAACCACCAGTACATCATTACGAATAATATATTATGCATTAATCTTTAATGCAACGATGCATCAACAAATGCATATACTACACAAGTAATCCTCGTGTATTTCGTACATATTCTCCAAATGTGTAAAATCCTGTACTTCCATATTTGCCATATTACTTTTGCTCAATCGTTCTTCGAGTCCTACGGGTCAGTGTTGCCATGGTGCAAACGAGTAAAAGCAGTAGCCCATTGGCATGCAGGTCTCTCCAGCTGCCAACGTGTAGGAAGACAGCCCAGGAAATTGAAGTGGTCAACTCAAGATTTACAACACATCAGTGCATTCACAGGCGTACGATACGAGCAATCGAGTGCTCTATCGCGCATTAGCCCAACGTGGCGTAAGAATGACCAATTATTGAACGAACATCTGAATTGACCGCAGAGCTCGGCTACTTTTCGAATTCCAAAACAAACTTCTGAACCAATGGTCTCGTGGTTTAGCGTTCCATCCGCTAACGCCATCGTCTTTAAGCTGGACTTTTGCACTTTAATTTCAACTTGTCCTTGAGTTTTCCGACACAATTGCATTTTACTGAATTATGCAACAGTGGCATGTCCATATATCCTAGGGGAAAATAATCGATTTCTGTCATAGCGGTCAGCGAGGACTGGACATTCAGTTCTGAAGAAATTATTTTTTTTTGGACTTAAACATGAATGCGCTCTATTGCATACATGTATAAGCTACCTCGAGCGTTGTTAAATAAAATAAACAACCAAACAATCAACGGAAAAAACGTAGGCCAAAACCTGCTCAAGTCATCTGTACTTAATTATGCTAGTTAGTCAAGACTTAGGGTACAAGCACATTGACACTTTTAAATTAAGAAATTTACTTACCGACCACTGGCGCCATCCAGCGGGCTAACAAGTGCTAATTGAAAACGCATT
>JAQGAO010002935.1:0-18272 GCA_034697705.1 Ommatoiulus sabulosus
GGAACGGGTGCAGAAACGTGCACCCGGTGCACGCCGGTGTGCACTTTTTGGGTGAGTCGAATTCGCCATAAGTCGTCGATGCCACCGTCAACAGGTCGATGACGTCAACAGAAAACGATACGGCATCTGATCGTTTGCGTGAATGCGTGTTTTCAGTCCACACGGATAGATGGCGTTGATGATTCCGATGAACGTCGGCGTTACTCAATTTGTATTACCCTAATTTCGAGTGTCTTTCAAAAGATAAAGGATGAACACGTTTCCAAGTACAACGAACAAGATACATGAGAAGTGTTTAAAGTAAATACACGTAGATAAATTAAAACTCATAGGAGTTCTTAAACGGTTATCCTGTTTGAATTTTGAAAAAAAAATTCATTTTTTAAAAGTAATAATGATAGTTTTAATAGTGACGTAAGAGTAAAAAATACCAAGTTCTTCCAAGTAAGCCGAGAAATAATATCTGAGCATTTATTATTATTTATTTATTTTTTTGTGGAAAAAAATGTCTGTACAGGATATATAGTATGTATAAAGCGAGAGGAATGAGAGGGGGGGGGGGTGGAGAAATGAAGTTTAAGAAGCCTCGCCATATGCCATCAAATACGGTAATTTTGCTGCCCATTTTGGAAAGTGCTCGTTTCCCACGCATCTCTTCAACACGCCACGCACGATTTCGCACTCGAGCACATTTTGAATGTGAAGAATGTTCCAAAAAGCCTATTTAGTATGCCAGACCGCGGGGCAGCCATTTTGAATTTTGCATTCAGTTCGTCGAGGATGAGGAGGAGGAGGAGGTCGAGTCAGCGCTAAAATAAATAAAAAAAAGTGGGGTCGATTGGTGGCTTCGATTTGCGTTCGAGGACCCTCGAGTTGAACTAGGCGAGCATTTGGAATTCTGCCACCATCGCGTCTATAGGGAGGAAAAAGACGTATTTTTTCATCTTAAAACACCCGTGGTTTGTCTTCGATCGCTGACAACAAGAGATGACACGGGCCGTAATTACGCCACTTCCTGTCTTTCAGGCTCATCCAATCATGCAGACAATGGCGTGCATACGAAAGATAGCGCACTCGGATTTCCTGAGCTCCCAACGCAGAACAACTAAAAAAAAGCCTTCGCTCAACGTGCTAAATGGCACGGGACATTAAGGACCGTGTAAATGCCTAATGGGATCGATAGATGGGCTTACGACGAGCGAGGATTTGTCAGTCGGGTTACGACGCGATGAAAACCCCTTCGAATTTATGCGGCGATTTCGTTTTCGGCGACGTGCCATAAACTGCGAAAACTAGACAAGCTAGCTGCAGTTATTCACATTTCTAAAAGAGGTTATATACCGAGGAAATTTCTTTCAACTTTTCGGAAATTTCTCAAACTCTCCTTCCGAGACTGGAATGCAAGTTTTCGAAACGAGCGTTTCCATGTTTCCTTAAAAGTTTCCTCCAGGGAAATCCTCCCAGAAATTTCATTTTCAATTTCCCTGACTTTTCCAGGTCTAAAAAAATTCCCCTGACCTATGACAACGTGAAAAATTGACATATTTTTCCAAATCGACACTGGGAATTATTTTTCAAAATTCACTAAGGACAATTTTGAAAACTAACATGTGACAATTTTAGATTCGCAAATTTTTTGAAAATGTTGAAAATTTGTGCTCGGAAAACGCGGAATTTTTGCAAATTTGACCTCGGAAAACGAGTAAAAGTTTGCAAATTTGTACTCGGAAAATCTAGAGAATTTTGAAAATTTGTACATCTAAAACGTGGAAAAGTTTGAACATTTTTACACGGAAAAGTGGAAACGTTTTCAAATTTGTCCACGGAAAATGTGGAAAATTTTGAAAATTTGCACTCGGAAAACCTAGTGAATTTTGCAAATTTATACACGGAAAACGTAAGCCATTCTTCCCTGACTTTTCCAGGTTTTCCAGGTATGGGAGAACCCTGTCCTCGGTGTGTACCTATTTTTAGGAAATAGATCCTGTTACATCAACGAAAAATGCCATTTCCTTATGCAACAATAGATTTTTCGTTCCATTATGAGTTTTCACTAAATTACTTAAGATCATTAAGCGAATATTTGCGATATTAAAACTGCGTGATAAAATTATTTAAATATAGAAATTTATCTCGTGGAAAGTTCAAGAAGATAAGCTTTCTTATGCTTTCGCGAAATCAACATTAGAATTGAAATAAATTTCCTAAAACTCCGAATTTTTCGGAACTATCGGCGATTTCCTAGCAAATTGATTGTTAAGATAAGAGTAAAGACTATTTGATCCATCCTATAAGTAACCAAACGTACCTTTTTTTTTCTGAAAATTAATATTCACTTTATTTTTAAATATTTTGATTTGCCAATTATTTTTATGTAACTTGCCAATATTTGAATTTCTACTATAACCTATACATTATTTCCAAAACAACTATTTATATTTTGTGAATTTTGATAAGAAAATTGTACGCTCATATCCGAGGCATTTCTCTATCACGATGTGGTATATTTATTTCTGGAAAGTACTCCACATTTTTAGCTCGCACTCCTCATCTCAATTTTCAATTTCAATCAAAATTTATACTTAACACGTATATCATCTTCCATTTAACGCATTTATTTCGCTATGGGTCTCGTCTATTTTCCCACCTGGCTCCGTTCTAATATAAACCAGCGATATATTTTACTTAAATATGAACAATTTTTTGGTCCCTTCATAAAATATTTCCAGATGGAGACCCAGTCGATCTGCAGATTATCAAAAACAAGTTTTATTTGTACGTTTCGGCGGCTTTCGCTAATTTCTCGCCATAAAAATCTAAAAATATAAAATCTAAGCCGTCTGGCGTTTCGTAAAAAATTCGAGAAAACTCGTACAATATCCAAACGAGGGATTTACGTTTCTGCCTCCCCGAAACAAACACCGCGGTACGCGTACACAAGACGATATTGAATTTAAGGCGGATTGCGCTAATAATAGGCCTAAGTCTAGATCCCGAATAAATAAAAAAAAACATCAAGAATTTATGTAAATAACGTCAGATTTCGGCATAAATCCACCAGGGGGCGAAGGCGTTCAAAAGGAGGGAGGGTTAATGAGAGGGGAGTCTGGAATCGAGCGAAGCATGTGGCTAATGTGTGAAAGTGCAGATGCCACTAACGATCTTCCTTATGGTAAAGATGGCGACGTTTATGGTAACGTGTAATAGTTTCATGAATAGTAATAAGACGGGCGATAAAACTCCCTTTGCCCAAGAAAACAGACGCACGCTAGACTATACTGCGTGCGTGTATACGATTTAACGCTAACGTCGAAAAAAAACGCGCAGTTTGGTACGTCCCGTTCCGATTGGTAATAAATAAGGATGATAATAATAAACACGTACCGTACACGTGCCAAAGTATTACCTGTAACTTTGAGACTATCGGCTGCCACTTCAATTTCTTCGTCAACCGCCGAAAAAAGCACTTTTCCGGAAGGGTTCTTTATGGTGAACCTTTCTGCTATAGATTCTATTTTATTATCACCTGAAAATAAAAATAAATAAACGCTGGAGATAAAATTAAACGAAAGTCTAGAAACCGAAGTCGAATGCTACCCCCGTGTCATTGTCGCGTACAGTACTGCCTAAGATATACAGTAATAAGCTTCAGACATGCCCTAGGGTGCTGCATCTGACCCCTTGAATGGGGGCAATCTCTACCAACGCCAGAGGTATGCTGCGCTGCCTTCGCGCAACGTTTTCGGAGGTGTTGTGGTTTTACACCCAATTAACAAATAGGAAATTAAGATAAGTTTTTTCACACCCCTCAAATATATGCAGTTCTGAATAATTCGTTCGTACGGTAAGCAGTCTTTTAATTCTGTGACCGTTTCAGCTGAGTTTGAAGCAGAATTTCTCTACAGGCCCTCTCTTTATCTTATGCATAACGAGTTATAGACTTCTAGTATTTTATTTTCCGATCACCGATACGTTCATTTGAAAGCGAACCGTTCTAGTCTCGACGATCGAAACAAGCATACATAGCGCTCGAAGGAAGGACGAGACATCTTCTAGGTGCACGAAGACCATTAACATGAAAATTTCTCGAATTTCGTAGTTTTTTTTTCTTCTTGTTCGGGAGTGTTGTTCGGGTGTGACGTGGAGTGCATCAGTCGAAGGCGTACCCTTCGGAGAATTCCCGGCACGCCAAACGGCGTTACGAGTAGCGCTTCTGGTAATGGACTGGTGCCGGGACACGATTCCATTAAGGCGGATGCAGAATTTATGATGCAAATCAATTGGCACTATCTTTCCAATAACTGTCAGGTTGCGAGCGAAGGCCCGCTACGAGAAGAAGTAGTGGCAGCGATACGGAAGTCAAGGTGAAAAGACGAATGGATAAAAGATAACAAAAACAAAAAACGAAACTCCGTCGGGGGCAACCTAGGCCTCGACACGACGATGCAATGGTACGAGCTCAACATGACGAAACGAGAAAATAGATCATCTTTGAAATTAAGACGCCCCTTAATGACGTGATCTGACTCGTAGAAAAGAACATTTGGAAGGAATTGTTAAAATGGCAATCAAAATAGCCTTAAAAGAAATTTTTAAAAGAAAATTATGAATTACTAGCTGGTTGGCCCGGCTTTACCCGGGCTGTACTTACCGATAGTGGGACGAAGCGATCGTAGGCCTACCAAAGTTTCCGCAGGAATAAAAACCAAAAACATACGGAGCCCCGTAGCGAAAGATTTTTTTTTTCGTTTTGTACGCGTTTTGCGTCATCACGTACAAAACGGGGCTCCGTATAACCGCGGCCCCGGCACCAGGCATGCATCCACAACGCCATTAACATACATCTCTTCTTTATATATACTGTACATATAGATAGATTGATTCTAAAGGTTCAACTGAAACATTTTGAAATCTGTACATACAAGTGTACGATTATTATTTGAAACGTTTATTTGTAAATATATATTAACCTATACCACGTGCACGTGTATTTCACGTATGAATTTGTACTTCGCAAATTTAAAGAATACATTGTGACGTAATTCTTTAGCATGGCAAACAAGAAATGGTCAACGTACTGGACATGAACGTCTAAATGTACATGTCAGATTAGGGTATAACAGAGAGCGCCATTTCGTGGCTCCCTTCAAAACAAACAACTTTTGTCAAAAAAAAGTACAACGACATACCTCTTAATTTAACTATTCGTAGGAATTTTCTCAATAAAAATTGTCAAAAACTGTAACTGAGGTATGGGATTCCTTTTTTTCGTGTATTTTTCGTATATATTGGATAAGGACACTAAAAATCGGAGCATCTTCTAACTTCCTGTATACCGTTTTCATTTCCTCGGAGAATCGCCCTCTGGTGTAGATATATCGTATATAGAGGACAAACGCGTTGTCGTCTTTCTCATTAAAAAGAGTGCCCTAAAACCTCGTGAATAACGACGACATTATAGATAAATTTAGGGGAGATGCTAATTCAAACGTCACCGATGACGAAATGAGACGTTGCAAAATGTCCGCCTCCTTTCGTTTTTTTTGCCTCTTCCGGAAGAGACGCATTTATCGCGTCGGAAATTACGGTCTCGTTGCGAATACCTGTAAAAGGGTAAAAAAAACTTGGAAAGATATTCCCCATTTTCACTTATATATTTGCGAAATTTATTTTTCACCGCCAAGAAGAATTCTCTTTCGGTGTAATCGATATATAAAATAGTTCGAAGCATACTTTTAGAAAAATAATACAGGATGAAATGAATCAACAGTTAGAACTCTTTTCTCGTTGCTGGGAATAAAAACGCGTATCTTCATTCGCGCAGAAAAGGAGTTATCTTTCAAAGTTGTTTTTTTCTCTCGATACAAGTATTTATATACCAAGTATCACGAGGTGATATTTATACGCGGTCAGCCCCGTATGTCTGAGATAAGACTGTGACTATCCCTAGTTTATGGTGCAACCAGCACCGAGGTGACTTTAAAAACCCAAAAAGAGATTTGTCAATTTCTACGTAAGTATAATACGACCCTTCCTCTCTTTAATAACGCGCATTAATGAACTGCACCACTTACCTATTAATAGCCTGTTTACTATTTGTCCTCTTTGATTTCTAGCATTTAACGTTAAATTTCGAGCAGATTCAATCGTTAATGGCACATTCTGAAAAATAAAAAAGGTTGCATTTTAAAATACAGCAGTTCATTCTCAGAATTTAAGGCATGCACATTAATAAAACATATATTGGCAAAATTAGGTATTTTGTAACACCCAAAAGTATTTGCTCGCCTCTTTTGAGGTATATTGAGGTATTTAAAATTATTTTGGTATTTACAAACACCTAATCACCTAATGGTATTTCTAAACTCCTAAAACAAGTGTTTTGAAGAAAAAACAGTTGAACCCTTTATGGGAAACCCAGTAAAACTAGTGAGGCTCTCTGAAGCGAGTCGAGATAGCAGAGTGGCATAGCGTGAGGTATCCAGGAATGGTAGGTCACGGGATTGAAACCCGGTAAGTTTCAAGAATACATTTGGAAATAAAACTGTAGGGCATGTGATTAATATTTATGTTTCCATTTACATGTACACTCGTAGGTACACATTTTTGAAAAAAAAAACACTTGTGGTATTCTGGATGAGGTATTCCATAAAACCCTATCTCAGAGGAGGTTCTCCATAACACCAAAAAAGGGGAGTATTTGCAACAAGTCAAAACACCTTTTTTTCTTTGTTCTGAAGTAGGCCTACCTTTATTTATTAGAGTGTAAGATTAAAAATGGACTAATCTTGCAAATACACTCCTGTATTAAAAACGTAATATTTCCCTAATGTTTCCATTTAAATCCCGTATCAACTGAACATTTCCCTAAAAAAAGATTCCATCTTTCAGAAAAATCCGTGGATCATGCATCCCGCATATTTCACGAACATTAATACGTGAAAATTTTCCGAAAGGTTGTTTCTTCACAATGTTTCAATTTAAATCCCTTATCACTTCTTTACTATAACTCCCTTATCACAGCCGCATATTTTGCGTGAGCTTGAGACCAACATGCGTCTTAAGTCCAATCTTCCTACCATAGCCGCTCTTTTTAATTTCGTAAATCGGTCTTTATATCGACCAAAATTGAAGCTCGGCTCAAGGTTGGTCCGGAGGTACCTCGAGACAGATCTTCGCTTTACACCCCTTCAACATCACGTGTAAACAAAACACAGATTTTCCACGAGTCTGTCACACGTCCCGATTCGATTGAAAACCTTGCAAAACGACGCTGCCAGTCTTCAGACACCATCTTGTGAAGCTCATTTCGGGAGGCCATTTTGATTGCGCCCGCGGCTTAACTCGGTTGCGTACAATGCACATCGCATTTCGTAATTAACGAGGTGGGTGCAGGGGGTGAGGGGGGCGAAGGCAACGTCTAATATTCATCACCAAAAACAGCTTTCGGTAGCAAATCTACTTCGAAAAAGGCCGTAAGATGAATGGAGATGGAAATAAGAGCGAAGGGGATGAGGTTAGCAATCCTCTTAGCGGATGGATATTTGATACGCTTTTCCATTAAGTCTCCACGCGCGTCGCGCGCCCTCTGGGCGGGAGGAGGGGCAATTGCCAGAAGAAAGGGTTAAGCCCTTATCAGCGCCGCTCATACGGGCATCGATTCAATCAAGACGCCGCTAGAAATTAGCGTTGACGTGATTCATGGGCCAAGACGAGTTCATAAACGCCACGCCACGCACTTTACGATCGACGCAAATTTATTCCAACGCAACTGCTGTTTCGGACGAACTACGAACGACGCGCAGCCGTACGTTGGATGGCGCTGCACGGTGGATGAGCGCGAGGTGCGGAAAGTCATGCGTAAAAACGAAGCGGAATGACGTCATTCCCGGAGTCTGGGTGAAGAAGTAGGTACATGTACGGAATTTCGATGTCACAAAAATGTGAATACACAAAAATGAACAGGTGCAACTGACATCACCCTATACAGTGCGAGGACATGGATCACAGCATACGAAAGATCAGCATGGGGACTCCGCCCACTTTTACCCTAGCCATGAGCTCGAAGCGCCACACGGGGACAGTGATTTAGACATCCTATCGATAATCATATACTGTATATTGATCGTATATTGTATCAGTTCGCATCGCACCGCTCATGTTAATCTTTGAATATCACTTTCGATAGACTGATGTTATATATATTCTGAGCCAATGGGCACCATTGTGCTACCCTGTGGGTATCTAAATGATACGAAATGTATGGAATACCATCGATACGATCATATCGCATCGTATCGTGTTTCCCAATACACTGTCGTGTGAAACGCTTCAGTCGTCCTCGCCATTTGAACATCAAATTCGCCGACACGGAGTGACTATACTGGTCTTACTATGGACATAGATATAGACACGCTATAATGAATAACGAAACAAAATAAATGTATATAATGTACGATACTCGTGGCTTTCATTTACTATCCAGTGCCAGACGTAGTTCTATCGTTTAAAAACTTGCAAGATGGCGCAGCTACATATGCACTCGCTCAGCAACATATGATCCGGTGTTTTTCTCTACTGTTTCCTCCAAGATCTGAAGCAACCAAAAAATCCTGACAATTACGTTCATGTTTATTTTCCTTTATTTTCTTCGTATCAACTACTTTTATATGAAATACGCCACGAAACAAATTTTCAGAAAGATCCGCGCATCAAACTCGTTTCATAATGCTACTACGAAAACGATCAAATTCACTTTGGATCCTACTTGATGCAATTAGTAATAATGCGAAGTGCATTGGAAGAGTGCATCAGGGATATCAGAATATCAACACTTCAATGATGCACTGCAGCACTGAAGTAAAGTATGGAGGATCTCCAAGCAGCAAATACGCCGTAATGTGTAGTGGGAAGATTTTCGAACTCTCTTAACTCATTTTATAGGCATTGGAAAGCGCATGAATTTCATACGCATCCCACAAGCTCAGTTTACTATAATGATCGTTAGATGTCGTAAGGGTGACTGGCGACTACAGAGTGGGAGAAATAAAAAATGTGACGTAGCTGGTATGCCTCTGAGTGAAAAGACGATGAAAAGAAGAGCTTTTACGATGTTTTTATCCAAAAGTAGTTTACGTATAAGAGTCCGTCAGGGAATAAGAAATACCTCATTTACACCGCAAATTAAAATATCTTAAATCCTGCTCAACGAATGCTTGTATTTTTATACAAGTTTGGCAATTTTAAACAAAATGCATGTTTTTATTAATCGGGATGACGAACACATCTCGTTTTAGGTTAGGATGTTGAAAATGTGCCAGTACAATGAAAACATCTTAAAATCTTTTGCGCCGAATCTTTTATCTCGAGTAATTTCCGAGATTTCATAATCGAAAGAACACAGTTTCCAGAAAAAACGTTCGATGAGAATAAATAATGGTCAAAAACATCGCACAAATTGTCTTTTGGAAATATTGCTATAGATAACAAAAATAATTCCGGAAAGGACATCGACGAACAGCACCCCCATCCGACGCTGAGCAGTGAAAAGGTTCGACTTTCCTCAAAGGGGAGGAAAGAGCACTTTATTTAAATCAAATTACTTTAAAATCCGCTCTCTTTAGCTCAAATCGACTTTTAATATACGAAAGCATTCGCGCTAAGGGTTTTTACGCAATGTCATAAATTAAGACAAACGGCGATGGATCTGCCGCCATTTTACGAACATTTTTTGAAAGTTTTTCCCCCGAAAATAGGCCGTGCTCATCACTCATTGCACCATCAAAATAGACGTTTATTAGCAGAACAGATTTTCGGCCTAACCAGGGCATATTTCGACGAAGAAATTGAAGCGAAATCGATCGACCCCAGGGAAAAAATGAACGGACATTCATGGAACCGTATGAATGACCATGGAACCACGTACATGTAGCTCCCCGTATGACCGTTTCATGCAAGGGATATAGGAAACATATACATGTACTGTATGCCCTCAACTGGTCTATATCCCAGTATACGTATGTTCAAAGGTATACGTTTGTCATATTTCATATCGATTTCATATGTAAATTTAAATATTGGATTATTTAAATGGTATCTGGTCGGGAAAAGGTGGTTGAAGTATATATATATAAGACCAAATTTTATATCATTACGATCAACAAAAAAATTATTGCCAAAATTTTAAGCATGTGCATGGGGAAAAACGAAATATGCGGGAGTTACTTGATTTACTTGTATAAGTAAGATACACTGTATTTAATTGACATCTTTTTGTTGTTTTCATAATCCTTCGTCAATCAAAAATCGAAGCGAATCATTTCCATTGGTTTTCTATATCGACATCCCGTTCACCAGATCGCATCTTATTATTTTGGGTACAAAATCAACGCGAGTAAACATTTCTTTTTTTAAAGATAAAAATAAAAGAGCGTTATGTAGGACATATATCGGATCAGTTGTATCAATTATTTTAAATTTTTCGCCTCGTCGCGCAACGGAAGCGAATTATGTGGCATTAAAAGCAATTTGAATATTTCTCTCGCTTATCTTTCGTTTTGCACGCCCTTTAAACGCGTGCTAGAATTGAATAAGTTATGCTTATTGATTAAGTTTTGGCTAGACCACATTTCGCGTTTAGCGAAAGCGTCTTTTAACGGAAGAGCAATTTGCGGCTGCCTGCTTTCTGTCGAGAAATAAGCCGACCGCAATTTCAATAATTCAGAATTTAACTTTCAAAAAAAATTATAAATTCTGAAAAATGAAGTAATGTACTTTTATAACCGTATAAAGTACGTAGGCCTACGCTTACGGTCATTCCATTTCGAAAATAGCTAAAGTATCCTCTGCTACTCCATCTTGATTGGTGGTGCGATAGGTAAACACGGCCCAGTGGGGAAAAAAGTGTAGCCTACTATCCGGCTGTAAAGTTATGACCCTATACGTGGAATCATAGTTAAACGTGGCTTCATCTATAGCCGTGTCAAAATGCTGGAAATTACGGTAGTTTACACAGCTTATGTATGGTTCTATTTGGCCCCATGCAGTGCGGTATTATACCTGGTATGCAGGAATACATGCGCAGTATGTGACAATATCGTCAATATGGCACACATTGGACACACATGAACAGCATGTGATTCCGTGGACAAACTAGTCAACAGAAACCTTTCCTTTGGTCTTTAGAAAGCTGGCCATGACATCGAGTACATGTATTTCTCGGTGAAATAATTCCCAAGTAACTCCCTATAACTGAATAGCCTGATGAATTTCAGACTATGAGCTTCGAGTCTGTCCATGACGTATACAGTCGAACCTCATTAAAACGAATCTCAATTAAAGGACGTTAAAATCTGCGCGTTTAAGCCGTAGTTCGTATGATCAGAAGGCGGACAAAACACATGACGGCAAAACTAAGAACAAAAGTTTCCTCGAAGTTTGGATAAATTCCTACCATGCAGGCGTTTATCAATGGGGAAGTTTTAAAACTATTATCGAGGAATTCCCCGTTATTACTTTCCTTTTATTTTCATATAGTCTTAAGTTCGTTTTGAAGTAAACTCGAAAATTTGTTCGTTTTAGCCGACAATTTGTAACCTCCGATTCGGAATTCGTCTCAAACGAAGATATGCACATTATTCGTCCATACCCTAGGACGGAGTCTGGTAATGAGTTCGTACTATCAGAAATTAGCATAAAGCGAGTTCTTCTAAATGAGATTCCACCGTATTACAACGCGACACACGCAGCCATACGGCGCTTCGAGCATCTCCTCTTTGAAAATGGTGTATAGCATAAAGTGGCGGCGTTTGTTTCTCTTTAATAAATCTAAACCGAGGTTAATGTAGAGATTACGAGGTGATTTCGGGAGGCGATTTTTATTGCGAAGTTTGTTTCGAGCATCCCGTTTTCTGTCTAGAGGTCATTTTCAACTGAGCCCGGCGGATTAATTACGTACGTTCGAGCGACTTCAGCAAGGAGCTGTCTTAGTGGTTTCATGCAAAATTAAACCAGCCGAATGATGCGCGCTTTAAAAGAGGTTAAAAATCAAGCAAATGCATCATTGGGAGGGAAAGGGCCAATGAAATGGGCTCGCACCGCACCAGACGCCGGCCCTCGCCTCGTCCAAGGACGTCCCCCACACCGGACAAAACGCCATTTTCAACGAATGGGTTTCAAGATAAGAGTAGGAGCGCCGTTGATCAACTGCCACGGATTAAGTGCCGAGGGGAGCCGTAGGTGGGTGCAAGGAGATTTATTACAAAACATCCCTATTATGGGCATATTATCTTTCCTTCCATTTATTAAACATCGCAATAAACACGACTTCCTTCTTACATGCATATACTGTAAGGACGTCTTAAGTGTCATCCGTAGCATCCCATCGCGAGGTATCACCAGCCATAGAAAATATAGGATGGCGAACCCTTTGTGTAGCAATTCAATTAAGGACGAACAACATTTATAGGTTTCATTCCATTGAGTTGTCGTTTAAATTAATTGTTGCTCGTATAGCTTAAACTTTCTGTCCCAATATCCGCCTGTCTAACGACCTTATTATAGACCGTCCATAAACATCAAACGAATTCCATAGATTTAACATTGCAATTTACATTCCGACGATGGACGTGCGTTCAACAGGTTCATTTCGAACGATTTTCCATGCATTAATAATGTATTTATTCACTTTTTTTTATAGAAAGCATCGAAATTAATGTTGCCTACTGAAGAATCATGGATTTGTAAATTATGGAATATGATTGTGAGAAATTTGTGCTTGAAAAAAGTTTTGCTTTTATTATAAAATCATTTTTTAGTAAATATGGAGAAAAAATGTTCTTTTTTTTCGGTTTTTTCAAGCCAAAAATCTCAAAAGTATGGTGTGTAGAAAAATCAGCCGTGTATCCCCCATGCACCATGTGCGTCACAACATAGTGGGTGATACGGAATTAAGCGGAGATGACTTTTCCTATACTACTTTCAGCCCTAGTTGATGGGTAGACGACAGGCCATATATTTGCTATTTACATTTACATCGCGTTAACTGATATTACTCTAGATCAAATTAAATCCATAAATTAGACGTGGCAATTTTCTAATAGCATATAATCATTATAGGAGACACAAAATAAAGGTTTCACGCAGTTCTTGATGATAGGAATTTTGGCTCGATGCTCTGGATTTAACATTACGCCAGACATTACGTCGTCCTCTAGAAGAATGGTGAGCATTATTTGGAAACGAAAGACAAAAGCTTTGCGATTATCAATGCACGAGCCAACGAAGGAGTCATTCTTACGCTTAGGGCCGGTTGCATCAACTTAAGTTAAAATCTGAGGTTTGCTAACCTTGGGTTAAAATTACCTCCAGGTTAACCAGCAGGTTAGATGTTTGCGCTGCACCAATTAACTCTTGATGAAATATCCACAGGGTTATGGAACCCATGTTTAACCTGCTGAAACCAAAATGGAGGACGGAAAAGGAACTAACTTTGACGAATGCTTCCAGATTGCGCATCCTGGCTTCACCTGTCTGTGTAACCAAGTGGTGTAGCATGCGCAATTCCCTATAGCTTCATCAGATTTATGATGAGGGTATGATGACCCGAGGTTAACCCTGCCTACTGATGGCTGGGTTAACCTTTCTCTTCATTTTTTACCTAACCCGTGCTTGTACAATACAACGGTGGGTTAACCTAGAGTTACGCAGTAGGTTAACCCTAGGTTATTCTTAACCTCTGTTGGTGCAACCTGCCCTTAAAGACGAAACTTTCGCCGAGATGATGGACGTTTTAAAACGAGCATCCATACATTAGGAATAAGTCCTTAGGTGGATCTTAGTCCTGAAATAACAAAAGCCCCGATTTAAACCACGGTGCAATAAATTCTCCCTCGACGTGTCCACGAAAAGTAATGTTTAATGTTCAATCATGACCAAAAATTCTAGAGTGTCATAAGCACGGTGGTGCAGAGGCTGGCCCGACCCACTTTTACCCTTGTTCGTCACGCGACTATCGGAAAGCTTTCAGCTGAAGCGCGTTTTGTGGAATGAAATTCCTGGAATTTCAGAAAATAATGGCGAGTGAAGAGGAAAAGACCAGCGCTCATTATTCCAGTTTAATTAGATCATGTCGCGCCTCAACACACTCTTGCCCACGACACTTTCGGATCATTTTTTATTCCTCAAATTAGCAGAGGAGAATGAATTTGTTACGAAATATCTCGGAGCTTCATTAAAGAGGAAGCCACTGAATGAATAAACTTTATACAAGAACAGGGATGTAAAAGTACAGTATCTACGCCATTGTCAACGTATACGTATACACAGGTAGATTTCTACGATAAGTACGTAAACACATTAGATCATAACCAACAATTTTAAAATGCGGCTTTATTTTCATCAGAAAATATAATGCGCGTATTCTTTCATCTTAAAATAAGCCACGTATATATTTTATGGGCTTATTTAAAGAAGGACAAATTTGGTTTCTGCCCTATAGCATTTCCTATTGAAAAACAATTTATACGACAACTTTTTTGGTAAAATATACTTCGGAAGGTATTTCGAAATGCATTTTGAAATTATCAAAACGTTGACAAATGTTCTTACTTTTCTAGATTCCAACGTCGTTGTATACAGGGATTGAATGAATTCCGCTTCTCCCTCTAAGCGGATGCCTTTTTCGAGTATTCTCAATTTTCCCATACCATTCTGTAAATAAAAAAACATACATATATATATTTGTGATTATTTTAATGAGATAGTTGACAAACATTTTCTAAAACGATCCTTAAAGCTTTTATATAATGGACGCTAACTAAAGTACAACATACTCGGATAATTATGAAGAAAACAAAAATATTTCATAAATAATCTATTTAAATAAATATGCGCCGGTTTATTATCTCTTAAAACAAACAGCTTCAGGGAAGAACGACACACGAGACCTCGGTTCCTAATAAACAGCCAATTGCAATCGTTGTTGTTTCTAATCAAACAAAGAAACAGTGCTTCCGCATCAGTTTCTTTAAAACGTTTCGATGATGTTTCGTTGGTGTAAAAACAATGTTTCTGAAACATCAGCCACACATGTGAAGAAACATGTTTCGGCAACATTTTGAAGAAACTGAAACAAAAACATTAGGTTCGCAACAAGGCATAAGGCGGCCTAACACATTAGTGGCCATTCAAAAAAGACGTCCTCATGTAGGGGGCATAGGTTAAGCTACGGACACAATGTGGACAAGGGGAGGGAGGGGGTATGACCAACTAGTACGTCCACTTCCTAAAAAAAAATTCCAAATAAAATCAGTTCCCAAAGTAAAAGGAAAATTGAGCGCAATATCGCATACGTGATGTGTTATAAATTGCAAAAGTCAGTAAACAACTAGGGTTTACTGACATTTGCAAAATTTTTACTTTTCTCGAGCATAAACTTGCAAAATTTTCAACCTTTTCTGAGGTCATCTTTACAAATTTTTTCACGTTTTCCCAAGGACAAATTTGCAACATTTTCCACGTTTTCCCAAGTACAAATCTTCAACATTTTCAACTATTCTCGAGTACAGATTTGTAAAATTTTCAACAGTTTCCGTGGAGAAATTTGCAAAATTTCCAACAGATTATTAAGGCAAATTGGTAAAATTCTCAACCTTTTCAAAGTACAAAATTTACGTTTTCCGTGTACAAATTTGCAAAACTTTCAAAAATTTTCAAATACAATTTTGTTAAAGTTTCGGACGTCTGAATGGGGAGAAGAGGGGAGGATCCTGATTGACCTGACATAATGTGGACAGGGAGTAAGGGGGAGTCCAATTTTGGGAAAATTTTGAGGACGTACTTTTTGAATGGCCCCTTAAGCATTACGTCGATGGGCAATCACTGCGAGCACGTGTGTCATGTAAGGAAGGTCATTTCGATCAATAATATTGTTTACGCGTGGTACATTGTAACATACTTTGTATAATTTTAGATTAAAAAGAATGTTAATTATTATGCTAGGAAATGTAGCTACGTAATAGTTGGATGCGTATACAATATATATAGTTTATAAATACGCTTACGATAAAGCGTAGGTTCAAAAATTCATGAATATTTATTTAAAATAATTAAATATGAAATAATGGTACCGTATTCCCGCGCAAAGAACGACATGGCACTATATATAGAGGGATAGCTACATGCCACTATACCCGGGGAATAGGGCATGGCCATTATGTACAGGGGTAAAATTTCGGGAAATTTCCCCTTTCACCCATGATGCAATTTTTACCCACAATTCATGTCATATTCAGCCTACCAGGTATTATTTTGGTAAACAACGCCGGTACCGGTAAGGCTTCGATCTTTATATATTCACCGTACGCCAATTAACTGATGTTAAATTGCCACTTCAGCAGGAGAAGGTGACTTATTTACCAGGTACGGTAAACATGTTTGAAGTGTCTTTTAATCCTTTAAAACTTTTGCCTTGGTATTATGATACCAAGGCATGATTACCTTGAGTCAACCAGAAGAATAAACTAGTAACATTTCATGCCTGTTAATTCAATTTAGGTTTCACACTTCGTACCGGTATGCAGTACACCTGTACAGGAGAATTTTACTCGATTCGTAAGTTAATTTATAGTACAATAAGGGAAAAAAATATTTTAATTACAAACAATAATGCATCTTTGCTTTGTCCTTACCGGGTATCAATAAGTTGTTATTCGGAGCACCGGTATGAACTGGCATACGTCAGTTTATAATAGCATACCCCCGATATATAGTGGCAGGGACCAAAATTTGAAAATGGATTTTTGGTCTCCCCGGGGTATTATGCCATGCCGTTGTTTGCGCGGGAATACGGTACGTACCATAGACTTAAAATTTAAAGTGATTATTCGATAAAACTGACTTGTTTATACATCTCATATAATGAAAATTATTATGCACAAATTAAAATTTCTCTTAGGACGCAACTCTGAAATAATTTACATGTTCATCATTTTGATTTTTAAATTTCAACTGTGCAAATGTTGTTTGACAAAAAAGTTATAAATAATATTGAACAGCCACAAGTGTTAAAATCATCAGCGTCATCCATTAGATGCTTGAAATTTACTTGGTAGTTCTGATTTTTATAAATCGGACGAGATTATACCAAAACCAAGATAGAGATAAAAATGAAATCGCTTACTTTGTTGCAAAGTTGATTAACACTCAAAGTTAAAATTGGAACAGCGACCATAATAAAAGTAACCCCTATGGGGCCACTAAAGTGAAAGATAGTGTTCTGCCTGCTGTAAGATATCCTATCATTGTGATTCTCTTTTGCCTTCATCTGCAAATATTACAGGAAAAACACCATTAGTTAGAAATTACATTGGAAATGCTGATACACGCTTATTATTAAACATGATCAGTATTGCAAATTTTGTTTTTAAGTATGTTTCAGTTTTGTCAATGGGGAAATTATTTTGCTGAAATTTATTAGGAAGTGCGGTGTAATATATGTGATAGGGGAATCGTTCTGTTATAGCACCTGTAAAGCTAAAAAAATACCTATACATGTACTACAACCCCGAGAAAAAAGTGTGTGATAACTTGTATGTAAACTAAGTCATCAAGGTACATCCTACTTTAATGACACATATTAATAAATTATAATAAAATATATTTGCAGGTCGCAAAAGTAAATAATTAAAGAACAAATTATATTACAAAAAAAATTAAAACAGCAATTGTGTAATTTATGAGTGCAATAAGCAATCATTCTGAAATAATAAGTACTATACATTTGTTTTCTGTATAATGGAACCAAAGATTGTGGTAAAAAAGAAGTGAAATTCTGTTGCCATTAATTTGTAATATTCAAGTAATTGTGTTCTAAAAATTGCACAATTAGTGCACGTTATCATCAATTTGTAGACACGACTCCTAATGAACTGTAAGAAAACATTACATAAACTGTATTAAATGGCAAAAAGCAAATTGTGTAAATATTTCAAAGTTGAGTTATCAAAATTTAACTTTTATTGCAAATCAATAAGTATGGCAAATTAAAAATTTGGCAGTGTGGCTAAAACAGCTGTTTAACCTCCCCCTCCCCCGAAATTCCCAGAATAGGTGCAAAAATGAAAAATCAGACAATGGGGGCATATAGTAACCATGGGGTGCTGAATTTAATGGTGCCCAATATATATATTTTGGGCGTGAAAGCTCAAGGACCCAGTTTGTTTAGGAATTGAGCTTTCCTGTAATGTAGCAGTGTTATGCATGGCTGCAAACAT
>JAQGAO010002936.1:0-18270 GCA_034697705.1 Ommatoiulus sabulosus
AAGCACGGCGGCAGCCCCTGGAATGCGCGGGTGCGCGGGCGCGGGAGAAGAATGTGGGCGGCAAAATCCGTCTCACAAAATGCAATTTTTATATAATATTTTAAATGTATTTTGGAAATGCATTTCTTTTCAATGTGGGTTTCGTCCTATCATTGTATCATTATTATTAGACGGTTGTATTTTTTATGTTTGAAAATCTGGTACTTAATTATGACGGTCAGATATTAATAATATTTATCATTGTTTGGCGACACAAATAACCAAAGTTTTGTTTTGATTAAATTGCGTGAGGCCCTATCTAGAATTTCTTAAGATGATGAAAACGCAATTTTATCGGAACAATTTTCTTTTGGGTTGATCGAAGAATGCTACATTTATTACATAAATATGTTTTTCTGTATCAGTATGTACTGTTGAAGTATATCATCTGCGCCATATAGAGTAGGCCTACTGTAATTGGGTTTTCTGTGTTTGACGTAGCAGAATTCATTAATCATATTTGAAATGCATTGCACAAACAGGCTTTATTTTTTTATAGGAAAATACATAAACCAGACCCTAACTTAATTTGCAAATATAATTTTAATTTTTTATTCTAATATACACAGTACGTATACGTACATGTATAGTTCATACATGTATGAAATTGCCAGTTATGATTGAAATAAGCAATCAATAGCACTTACGGTACATTATTGTGTATTCTTAAAGATTAATAATAAACCACATGCAACTGCAGGAAAGGTTTTTCTGCATACACAAACGAATTTGCTCTGTATTTTGTTTGAAATTCTGTACCATTCGTTCGTAATCAGGCTGTAGAAAGATATAGGAGTGATTTTTCCAGCCCATATTTCATCATATTCCATTTTTTCATTTACACAACTTTACAAAGTAGATAAAAGACGGATCGCGAGCATAAATTGAAAAGTATTTTTAACTTAACCCACGCTATACACGTATTTATTCTAGGTGAATAACAGAGGCTATTAGATTGGATATTTCGTTTTAACCTTACTTCGTATTATCAAAAGATAAAAATTCTACCGCACGTACATGTATAAATGTATGGTTGGAAAGTTCATGAAACTCTTATCGGGGACTTTCATACTGCTTGCATTTTTTAATGTACCTTTTTTCTACTTATCTAAAGTTCGTTTTAATGTAACGTAGCGAGAATGCTTGGGAATTCGAAAATTTTGTAATATCCGAGTTTTGTAATATCCAAATTTGGAATTCATCTTCAACGAAGAAATTAACGTAATCGTTTATGCCCTAGCTGGGACAGCCTGACAGGGACTGGAAATGAATGTGTACTATCACTAATTCGTATAAAACTAGTCCCTCTTAATAAAGTCCCTCTGTATATTTGGTGCAATGTAATTTATTTTGTACTGTAAGGAAGTTTAATTGAAAAATTGTGTGATTTGGACAACATTTGCATTTTCAAAACTGTTTAACATTATTCCGAGATATGTTGGAATCCGTTATTTTCTAATTTATTTCTAAGATATTTTTATCGTTACACATACAGTACATGTATTGTTCATATTATTTGGTTTCAGTTAAATTCATACATACTGCTATACTTGGTCGTGCATTTATTTGAATATTAATAGAAAATAAGATATTTATTTTCATCTTTTTATGTCTTTCAGGGTTGTTTACAATTGGAATAACATATATCTTTGTACACCACTGCTGACTCGTTTGGCAATAACTCTAACCATGGTAAGCCGACTTTAAAAATTTAGATGCGTTATTTTATTTATTGTTTCGGTATTTGTAGAATGGCAATTGTCATATATTAGAAGCCAAGTTTTAGTCATAAGTAGATTATGACAGGTATATTTATTCTAGACTAAAGACATTGTATACCAATAAAGATGCATTCAGGTTGTATGTCAATGAAGCCCTTGATAGAATTTGCCTATTTATTCGCGCAATTCCAAACTGTTGCGAGCATTTGAATAGACGTGTTGTAGCGAAGTAGCATTCATAAAATATATTTGACCCAAAATAATCTCACGAAAAACACATTTTCATATACAATATGCTTTTTGCCAGATAAGGGTTTCGAGCTGGAAAATCTGATAATGATACGCAGTTGTGCATGCATTATGTTGTTGTGGTTTATATAATGGATTTCTCACTTCATTCCCTCAGCTGCCACTGTCTACCATTTTATGTTCCTCGCATTTTCATACAAATTGACAAAGAAGAAAATTGCTCGCAGGAGAAAGAATAGGGGAGGGGAGAGGGGGGGGGTAGGTTACATCAGGAGTAATGCCAACCCGAATTTCTTCCAGAGCTCAAAATGGAGTAGACTACGAAAACTTTTTGTTTAAAAATTGTCTCGTCATTTTTTTCTCTCTTAAGAATAAATAAATTAATGTAAATACGTAAGTGGATAACGATGTTTCAACCTATTTTTTCTCCAAAAATCTCACTACATTTTTTTTCCAGACAAACAACACTACAGCGATTTTAATCTGTTGAGATATATTTTGATAAGATCCAAGATGCGTTCGCAGTAGGCTTCTGAAAATGACAATTTTTCTTTCCATGGCTTTGGGTGGGAAAGCACCATTCAGAAAAGTTTTGGAATGTCATTTTCGATGTCTGCTTTCAGATTACACGCAGAGAAGAATAAATCAACATGCTGCGTTGTTTTCAATGGATTCCCGAGTTATTAATTGCTTTTCCATTTTCCTTTACTTTTTTGTGTCTGCGGTTGAAAGGCATAATTAATTCACAGTTGGGACCCTCTCCCTCCCCCAACCCTTTTGCTTATTTTGATTGTTGTGCTCAGCTATTTTCATCGTTTTGCCTTTCTCTGCACCGTGCCTTCAGAGATGCGTTATAGAGTTAATTAAAATGAAAGATCTGCCGCATAAAAAACGAAAACTGGATAAAGTTACACGAACCATTTCGAGAAGGCATGTCGTTTGAGACATGCTTTCGGGAATAAACATGTCCCCGATCACACATCTCCCTTCCCTATCTTTATTTTTCGTATGTCATTGCTCGTGGATGAATCCATCAGAACTTTTCTTTTTTCCGAACAACGTAGGTAGTGAATATCAGTTTATTAGTTTTCATGTTTCGCAATTAAATTGAACAATGTTCGAGTTAGTCTCAAACAATAAATGACAGCATTTATTTTTTTAAGAAACTTCTATCTTTGCAATTACAGGATTCTATACTGTATACCCAGTAATGTAATTTTTCTACATGGATATGATTATTTCTAAACAAATATCACCGCCACGTACGGCCCTTGATATTTTCTAAGGGGAGTATTTATTTATGGGGATACATATTAGAAGTTAACTAATTCGAATCTCGTTAAAACGAATCTCAAGGGACGTCAAAATTTGTTCGTTTAAACCGTAGTTCGTTCTACAATAAGAACTAAAGCTTCATCGAAATTTGGACGACATCTTTCCACGAATATACATACCGATATAACGTACTTTTCTCATATTGTCTAAATTTCGTTTTAACGTGAAATAGCGCGAATGCTTGTGAACTTGAAAAATCATTGTTGTTTTTTTTTTCTTTTTTTTTTTTGGCGAAATTTATAATATCTGAATTCGAAATTCGTCTTAAACGAAGAAATTCACATTATTTGTCCATACCCTAAGACGGGGCTAAACACGAGTTTTGCGACATTAAAAATTCGTAAGCTCCTAAAATGGAATTCAAATTTATGTATTTTCATTTGTAGCAGTTATGTTTCGAAAAATGGTTTGAAATCATTTTTGTTGTACATGTAAAGAATAAATAAAATCGCTAGCTTTTAAGCAATAAATTGCGAGTGTGGGTGATATATGTTTAATATCCGTTATAGAGGCACTGGGAGCACGAATTCTTCTGAGGAATACCGTATAAATAATAAACGAATCAAACGTAACACAACGAGACTGAATCTGAGTTGTGTACAAGCATGTAAATCATAAATAACGTGCGTTTATTTTGATTTTGAAAAAAAACAAACAAAGCTTTAAAGAAAAAAAAGATAACATTTAAATACGTGTTTGATTTGTATTTTTATCATTTTGCTAGGCGATACTTTTAATTGCATTCCGAATCTGGATTTTGAATGGGACTGTACCGGAGTTTTCTGAACAAGATAATCCCACTTCATTCGAACCTCGGTGGCAAACAAGGTAGGGGGAAATCACGTGTTGTGAATGATGTTGTAAAATATTAAAAATGTCAACAACGAATTCGTCACTGAACGAATATACACCGAAATACTCACTCGTTAATGCATACAGTATAAGAATAATCTTTTAATACAACATTGTAACTCTCTATTTCATCAGGCTTAAATGTTTGGCAGCAATGTTCTCAAATATAATTATTGCATGATTTGCATCATATATCGTAATATTTTTTTGTACGGATTAGTTTCACGTTGCTTTTAATGCGCACATACTTTTAGAATAGAAATACTTAATGAGACTTTTGGGTGTTGTTCCTAGAAACAAAACCTTTTTTTAATTGAAATAGGAGGTGTCATGATTACCAGCGTAGGCGTTGTCTTTATTAAGAATAGTAGCTTAATAGCTTTTGCATTAAGCGCAGGTTCCACTAATTAGCGTTTTCTGTAAATTTAGCGGAAATAACGTCATAAGGATATCATAGTATTATCTTCGTAATTATAGGCGTGTTTTTGCACGATCCGTTAAATCCGGACCATTGATTGAACAAAACTTTATCCAGTCGCAAGCGACCGGGTGTCGCTTTGTGGTATTGCAGACGCATATCTCTAAGCGACACTCGTTTTAACACAAAAAAGTGTCGCTTAGTGATAGGCGTCTGCAATACCATTAAGCGACACCGGTCGCTTGCGACTGGAAAAAGTTTTGTTATGGACGCAGCCTTAGCTACAAAATTGACTTAGTACAAACTAAGATTTTCAAAAGACTTTTCTCAATAACAATGTGTTCTGCCATTCTTACCTGCCTTAAACTTATTCGAGACAGTTGGATTTGTCGTTGCTGAACGGATTTTATACTTTCCCAGGCATGGCTAATTAAATTAAAATAAAAACAAATGAAATGAATTGTGTTAATCTTATAAACGTACATGAAGCAATTTTTGTCAGTTTGACAGAGATTTGAGTTGTCTGGAAGGTTAGCGATGGTTATTTAAATTAATTGAATCCAAATCGTATTTTTATACAATTTTCAAAAAATAGTTCTTGCATTTGCGAATGCATGCAGTATGCAAATAACCAAGAATAAACCTTGATATGAATCATGAGAAAATTTACCAGATATTTTTAAATGATGTTATTTCATATAGGAGACGTTTACTTGCATATCATTATTTAAATTATTTTAATAACACGGTGTTTTGTAGGGTTGGTTTAAAATTCAGGCTGAACGACGACAACTGAAACTTTTAAATAAAATTTATAAATTTATCAATTCTGTTATTTTTAATTACTTTATGAAATCGTTTTTATAGGTTCATGACTTATTCTTATTTGCTGGCCTTCAATGCATGGCTTCTCTTGGGACCTATAACCTTGTCGTATGACTGGCAAATGGGAAGCATTTCGCCCATCGAAAGTGTGTGGGATGTCCGAAATTTGGCTACCATTGGATTTGTGGTAACTTTGTTGCTTCTATTTTGCCGAGCTCTTCTTTCTCAGGAGGTAAGTTATTAAATTCAGCCATTAACTAAACTGATGGTGTATTTTTAACTTGGCATTTGCGATACATTTGACATTGTTAATTAACAATAGCCGTTTCTTTTTGGTTTTTTGTTTTTTTTTAATTGCAGGATGGAGAAAAGCGTACTTTGTGTCTGGGATTACTTTTTAGTGTTCTGCCATTCTTACCCGCCTCAAACTTATTCGTCACAGTTGGATTTGTCGTTGCTGAACGAATTTTATACTTTCCCAGGCAAGATTTTTTTATTAGATACACTAATCTATATATATATATAAAGAAAAAAAGTGTGTATGTATGTTTGTGGGTTCCACAAAAAACGTTTCATCCACTCACCCGATTGCTCCCAAATTTTCCACGTATACTTTTGAACAATTAAGGAAAACGATAGGGGGTTAGTGATCCCAAAAACATTACCACTTCCTCATGGTCGCGCATTTTACACACCATTTTACTTCTAATATGACTGCCATTTTTACCACCAATATGGCCACCCCTTTCCCTTTCTTGCTTCACTATCGGTATGGGGGCGCTGCATGCATGTTGGCACTGCGGTCATGTTAACAATATGGCCACTTAACGCTACTCAGCCATTTCATCTTCTGGGAATTAAACCATTCGGGAAATAAATTTAACGGCACAAGGTGTCGATTATACACAATTGGAAAACAGGTGAGTGTTTATGATTTCTTTTATATTCCCCGGGCAAAGCCAGGTTTTCCATCCAGTCAAGAAATATAATAGAACGAATCAATGTCTATAACTTCACAACATGCTTATCGTGATACTAGTTGAAGATAAGGTAGCTCCTAATGAACTCTTTTTTGGAAGATTATTTAGGAGTACGGTATTTATTAATATGTTTATTTCATGCATTGTATATTCGTTGCGTATCTCTGCACTAATTTTTCATATCGTTTGCTAATTAATGATTGTGGTTTTTGAAAACAAAAGTAAATCTTATTTCAGTAATATTCATATGCATTGTTTATATACAGTGTACGATCTTCTAAACACAATGGCCTAAGTTGTTTTTAGAGGAACTTTCAAATTGGTTTTATATTAAGTTTGTTCATCAACTGCGTGATTCATTTTCCTAACTAATTGAAACTTATGTTATCGAATTAAAAAACGAGTATATTGTTATAGCTGTCCATTAAATATCATGAATATAACTTTAGGAAGGAGGCAAACTAGCATTTAGTTTCTTAATTTTCTATTGAGAAAATACAGTTTTGAAAGAAAATGTTAGCTTCGACACTTAGCTATTACAGTACAATTAATTCGATTAAATAAATAAAAACAAACTAAACTAGAAATTGTATTTGCTCGATCTATTTCAGAGGATAATACAAGTGCAGAGGGCTTTTATTACGTGCACCTGTGGTACTATAGGTAGCTTCATCGCCATTTTATTGACCAAATCATTGTGCATGTTGCACTTTTATATAGCTCCTTCTAGAATATAGGAAATGCGCCCTAATGGAATTTTAGTGGCAGATTTAGTGCCTTTTCAAACTATTTACCGAAAACTACACCAGAGGCTGAATTTTTTTCTGTGGAAATACTCACACTTAATCAATACCTAGTTTTACAGAAAATCATCCAACGAGGAATATGGCATAGTCTATTGATTGACATGGTCTTTCGTTTCCTTATTCTTCTGGAAAAAATCCATTATAACGCTCTCGGCATTCACGTAAAATGGATTTCCACTTACATATATTGCCCCCAAAATACTACACGCAGTATATTTTCTACGAAATTTTTTTTTCGTACAGCTAGAATGGACACTTTTATAAACTGATTGTAGATGGCGCTGTGATTTTGGAATGAAGCGATTGGAAATAATACTGCAGTGTATATACGGAGCGCAGTTCAATAATTTTGTGAAATTCTGAGTTACACTTTTAGCTCTGGTGTTTAGCCCTAGTTTGCATAAATAGGCCAACATTAAAAATCCAAAACCAGTCAACCCTCCCCCCATCCCTCCCCTAAAAATCCCCCAAAAAGTTGCACTTTTCCTTGTTCTCCTTTCGATATTCCCACGCTATGAGGAAATGCATTTCAAAAATGCATTTTTTTTGGGAATCTGCACATCACTTCACGTCCAATCAGACCAAATACTTGGAGAACGTTGTTTCGACTAAAAATCAAAAAATTCTAAAATCTTTACTATTTTTTCCAGTCGTAACAAGTTTTTGCGATATTAACAATGATGAGAATTTATTCTAATTGCAATTACAAGAACACAGTATGTGCAAATTATGAACATTTATTTTAAACGCTATGACAAGAACACATTTTATAAACGCAGTTTTAATTGCATTTCAATAACGCTAACTGTATTTTGAAATGCAATACACGTGTTCCGATCGATACCCAAGTTGAATTGTATTCTTGAAATGCATTTCTTTTCAACTTGAGTTTTCATTGTAAGAAGGTGCATTTGCAGCAGCTTCTATAATCCTCGGGATTACATCGTTGCACTTCGTTTTATGGCAACATCGTTACAGTCTCCAAAATGAGGATCTTTTTGACTCCGGGCTTACAATGGCTTCAGAATTCCTGGCGTTTTAAAAGATATCGCTCCAATCGTAACATGATTTTATGTTACCAGTTTTGCGCAATTTCACTCACAATTGCTGTTGGCCTTCCACGTTCAACTCAGGTTGACTCGGTGCATTCTAAATCAGTCTTTGGCGCACTCTCCAGGAACATGCTGACGTGTCTCCCTGCGTGGCGCTTTGTGCCATTCTTTGAACGTCGAGTACGAAAGTGCGCTTTTCGTCGAATACCCTCGTGTCTTTCCATAGTGGGAATAAATTTAGAGGCCCAGTAAAAGTGGAAATTATCGCTCCCCGAGGTGCTGTTGGAATCGTGTCCCCACTGTTTATGCATCTGCATCGCCCTTTTCTCTAATGGCACACCTTTAAGTTTCTGTCATCCGTGAGATAAGTAATTTTATTACTGTCAGAAATATACGAGACGTACTTTCACTTCCTTATTGATGCAGACTCCCAGAGTATCGGAGACGCCGCTCTTTTTCGTGGGTGGTGCAAATCCTGAAAGCGGCAATTTTCTACGAGAATGATGGAAGCAATAAAGCAATTCTGGATTGCTCAGACTTGCCTCGAAGTACAATAGCCCTTAAAGTTTTTTTTTATTCTTTGTGCTGCTCGAGTGGAAGGAAACGTGCTTTAATTTGTTTACAGATTACTTGATTGGGAACAATTTTGTATTAATCGTAAATCGCGTTTTTACGAACCTTGTTGGGACCAAAAAAGTTCGTAAAATAGAAAGTTCTTAAATGGGAATGACATTAAGTATGAAAAATGCAATTTGCATTCAGCTTTATGTTTGAGATTCCAGAAATTGTCACAACTTTTTGCATATTGGCATTTTAAAGAAATCAATTTTTTGCAAGTTTTGTTAACTTCGGTTGTGGAGTCAAATTTGTACTTTCCTTCCCTCCCCCCTCCCCCTGCCCTCGGATGGTCTGAAATTCAACCCATTTTGGGAAATTCCCCGTTACCAGGGAAAGAAAAGAGGGAAAAGAACACTCACTACGACAAAATGAGTTCGTTACAAAGAAGAAATGTTTTCAATTTTAGTTTGTGAATAATAATAAATACAATACTGAATGCTGCTTGTAAGAGCTAGATTCTTAAATTTTTTTAAAAAATTAACCTAATTTTAAGATGGTTTTGTATGAAATTTCGTTTACTGTATGTTGATCTTAATTTGACTTCATGTGGCCATTGATGATAATGATGATAAGAATAATGATGTGTTTGATGATCTTTGTGTAACTCGTAAAGTTGAATTGCTTTATATACATTAAAACCGTATACAATTTGAACGTTTAAAATTTTTATGCCAAACATATTATCTTGATTTCTTTTCTTTTATTTTTTTCTATTTATTTATTGTTTCAGCGTTGGCTTTTGCATTTTAGTCGCCCACGGTGTACAAAAACTGCTGGCGGATAAAAGATGGAAACGATACGTGATTGGTGGAATCGTCGTTTTAATCCTGCTTTTTGTGATGAAAACCATTCGTCGCAACAGAGTTTGGAGTTCCAGAGAAGCTCTCTTCAGGTGATTGAAGTTGGATTTTTTTTCTGTCGCAAAGATGTCGCGTAGATACAATGGTTGTGACCCACATTGCCCAAGGATTGAACTTTTTATGGCGTAAATTTGTTGAAAAATGAGATTTGACGCCCATTTTGTTTTCTTTAAAAAAAAAGTATTGGGTTGCGAGATTCTGCACGTACTTCTCATATTTCCTCATTACCATGCAGTCGTGAGGTCCATTTGAAAGTCAAAAAACGAAGCTTTTGTTATGCGGAAAAAATGTCTTTGACCGCGAAGCAAGTTTTCACTACTTCTGTAAGAACGACCATAAAGGCTGTAGATTTTCAGCCAGGCTCTGGTGTTACGCTTCGGCCTTCGTGGACACGTTTATATTGCCTTTGCTGGATTTTCTGCTTACGATAAGGATCGTTTTCCCCAGCTACTTTCAATGATAATGGCAAATTTCCTTTTCAGATCAGGACTGGAGACCTTGCCTCATAATGCCAAGATGCATTACAACTACGGTAACCTTCAGAACGACTTGGGTAACGTGCAGGAAGCAATAAAGCACTACGAGGAAACATTAAGGTAAGAGCTCTTCTTATGAATTTCGACGACAGGGCTGCCTTTCTACCCCTTTATGCGCTGCAATGTCCGGTTTTTTACCGACTCATGCAGTACGCTCGATAAACGGGGAATTTGGAGCGTGGATTCCGAAGTGATGCTTTTATGATCAGCTTATGGTGGAAGCTGGGGTTATTTCATAATTGTAGTTTCACGATGATGCCAAGAGTTTGTGCTTCGATGGGATTTCGAATATCCATTATGAGCATGTAGTGCATGGAAATCGACCCGGCATCAAAAAAAATTCCACTTTTCCGTTTTTTCACTTATTGGGTTTTTGTATGATTCAAATTCAATTCAATAGCCTACAGTTAGCAAGTAAATGCCATGTGGTAGGGGGATTCCTATGCTAGCTGGCACTCCCTATATGGTAACCCAGATGCACTCAAATAAGATCAGTTTCTGCTCAGATTAGTCAAATACAGTGTAGCTTAATCTCTTAGAAGAGCATTTATTGATAAAGAAAACATATAAACAAAGCTTTATAACGAATACATGTACATTCAGCAGTAAGATCTAGCGATAGAAGAGGAGAAATAGTAAAATGTATAACGTTGATCAACAGAAACATCAATAAAAGAAGTCCGAAATTTTCTTCGAGTTTTTGACCAACATAATACTGAACAATGTACTTAGGATGATTAATATAGTACAGTACCTCCGTTTAATAGTGCAAAATGAAAGGCACGATTTTCTTCAATTTTGGTACATTGTATTTCATGCGCATGTGCACTGTACCGCACTCATTGTTGCCAAATAGTTTTAATCACTACACTGAAAAGCGGGAATTTACCCTATCCTGCTGTAAGTAAATGCGCCGTACTGACTGCTGCCAAAGATTCATTATAGACTGCGAGGCGTGATTTCCACTTATACGGTCTTAAATATACACAAAGCTGCACATGGATCTTGCAAATAATTGCCACATAGCCGTTTTTTTCATTTTTGAGGTTTTCACTTATCGGGTATTCAAAAGGTTTGGGGCTTTGAAATGTTTTGCATTTATCAGGTTTTTTGACTTATCGGGTTTCTAGTTATCCGGGTTCGAATGTATTGGGCACATTTGAGAACTAAATGCTATCCAATTACGAGTGAAGCCTAACAGTCAATGTTGAAATGAATTGCTTTTTAACTGAAGGAATCTCCGGTTGCCCGAGTTAAATTGGATGAAATAAATAATCTAGTTACAGTATTATTATACAATATACGTTTATCCTACGTTTAGTTATTATTAATGTGGTATCTCAATTCAGTACATTCGAATCTCGTTAAGACGAATCTCAAGGGACGTCAAAATTTGTTCTCATAAACCGTATAGTTCGTAATATCAGAATGTCTGACGAAACTTGACTTCAACAATACCAAACCAAAGATTCATCGAAGTTTGAATGAAATCCTACACACCATGGCACATGTGCTGCAACTTTTATAGAAGAACTCCCCGTTATAACGAACCGTTTTTTCATATCCAAAGTTCGTTTTAACGTAACATAGTTCGATGGCTCGGGAACTCGAAAAATCATTCGGTTTACCCGAAAATTTGTAAAAATCGAATTCGGAAGTCGTCTTAAACGAAGAAATTAGCATTATTTGAACATGCCATGCATGTATAGGATGGGGACTGGAAATGAGCTCGCACTATCAGAATTTTGTATAAAGCTAGTTCTTCTTAATGAGGTTCCACTATACATGTATGCGGGGAATGAACCACGTGCAAATTTCGTCAGCATGCATACATCACGTGATATTTCATTCATTCCATTGCCGAAAATTACTCGGAGGCAGCCTTCAAGTTGTTGATCGATGAAAAAGATCATGTTATGTAGCCCCATTACCGGGTTTTAGATTATCCGAGAAACTTCATTTCTCGACATCCCCGGTTAATCGATAGTCTGCTGTATGTCGTCATCTCGTAAGCGACTGCAGCGCCTCTAATCGCCCGTCTTATATGTATCAGTTCAATATACAGTATGTACTCTAGGTGATGCATGCATTTAAGGCGTCTTTATCTTTTGCATGTACAATAATCTGCTGAGTTTTTGTCTTCTTACATATGCTATAAATTTATCTCCAAAAATCTGCAAAATTCGAAAGTTGCGCAGGCTCTGCACCACTTATAGATCGATGGTATTGCCGTCAAATTCTGCATCCAATAGGAAATCTGAATGGGTGACGCGTGTCTTTTCTGTTCGTTCCTATCAGAAGTCGGATAACAAGAGTTTGACACATTTCATCCATTTCGTCGCATAAACTGGTGTTGTAGCGACCAAAATATGGAAGTTTGCGAATGTCAAGCGTCGCGCGTTATTCCTATAACGCAATACTGCGACGTTAACACCGTAAATCATGTTAAGCTATTAAATATAAGTCGGTCCCATAATTTATTTGCGAACTTCGTGATTTTATAAGAAACCTCGTGCTCGTTGAATGGGCCCATTCTTACCCTGAAATATGGTTTCCTGTCGAACCGATGGATGTTCAAATGAAAAAGTGAAATAACCAGAATTCTCGCCACCGTAGCTAAATTTAGAAAAATGATGGAAGGTGAATTAGGTACATGTACCACGAATATTTTGAAGTTTCTTTTGTTTATGCGTACAGTATGTCTTTTCTCGACTTATGGAGGTAGTTACGGAGTTTCGGATGACTAAAAAATGTCCCCAAAATGAGCGACGTTTTTCATTAAAATTCTGACGATGACGTCATTTTGTAAAAATGTTGATGATGATATCATCCAGTTAAATTCTGGTGACGTCATTCGTTAATTTCTGATGATGACGTAATTTGTATAATTTTGATGCTGACGTCATACATAAAATTCTGATGATGACGCCATTTATTCGAATAGGCCTACTGGTTGTGAAGTCTTTCAATTAAATTCTGATGATGATGTCTTTCATTAAAATTCTGATGATGATGTCTTTTATTAAAATTCTGATGATGACGTCGTTCATTAAAATTCTGGTTATGACGTCGTTTATTAAAATTCTCATAATGACCTGGTTCGTTGAATTATGACGATGATGTCATTTTTCATAAATTCTGATGAATGTAAATTTTGGTAACGTCATTGACTGAAAAATTACGACGATACCGTCATTCATTAAAATTACGATGATAACGTCGTTAATTAAAATTCTGATGATTTTAGCAATGAAAACTCATGCTCATTGAATGGTCTCATTCTTACCATGAAATGTGGATTCCCTTCGAACCGAGAAAGATTTTAAAATGAAAAACTGAAATTACCAGAAATTTCATAACCTTAGCTGAAAAGATAATCAAAAGCAAATTAGGTGCAATGAACTTTTTGGAGTATTTTTTTAGAATAAAAACGCACATTGCCTCGTAGGTATGTCTCGAAAGATGTAATATAAAATTCCGGCAAGGTTCTCCCAGTTTATACTTTCTTTTCTTACGGCATGGCGGTGACATATTTGGACCGAATCGATCAAATATAGATTTTTTTATAGAAATTTTCAATTCAGGTTGCATACTGTTAACGCGTAAAGACGTTGCCAAGAAAGAAGATGTTTGTTATTCGAAGATTCTGCAATTTTGCCGGAACGCTTATTGCCGAACAATTTTACGTTTTCATGTTTCAATTTATACGATGAAGGACGCTTGCCTGCGGTGATTGCTTTTGGTGTGCATAAGTTTTGGGAAATTCTCCGAACAAAAGTAGGGCAACGTTGTTTAATACACGTAGATGAACAATGAAGAATTTTACGATGATTCTGGAGCGATTTTATTGCGAAATTGCTCGACGTTGACGCGCTTGGACATGTCATGGAAACCAGTGAACTGCATTTCTGTTTTCATTAACGTTTCATGGACTATGTTGCGGATTTAGTAAATTCATTTGAGAAAAATCCAGATATCTCAATGAAGAGGTTTGGGCTATTTATCAATATTTACTTAAAACAACGCCCAACTTGTGTGTGAATGCTATATTCTAATATGCCATGCAACTGTTGGGCCATCTGTTCTGCCGTTGGTTTACGAACATTTTAGATTGTTCTATCAATCATACAGTACAAGTTGAGTCTCCCTGAACTGAAATGATAAAGAGTAGACGTTTCCAATTTCGTAATTTTTTTTTGTATGGAGTATTTGCATAGATAAAATGAGATATCTCAGATATTTGACCCAAATTTAAAACACGATATTCATGTACGCATAGGTCGAATGTAATGTTCGATAATTTGTTAATAATTTTGTGTATGAAACAGTATATGAAAATCTGAGGGTATATAACATCACCGTTTGCGTGTCGACTGAGATCCGTCACATCTAAGTTCCGGATTTCGGAATTTAGGATAAGGGATAATCATGTTGCACAATGAGTTTGAAGTTAAAATCCGGTATTTTCTCAGAATGCGAACGTACATGTGCTGGAACAACACTTTTTTATTCATCAATATACATGATCAAATAATGAAGGGTTCCCTCATAACCTGGAAAACCTGTAAACGTCAATGAACTTGAAAATGGCTGGAAAAGTCATGGAAATTCAGCGTATTAATATTGTGATATTCCAAATTAATGCTTCTATGTGGTTAGCTCCAGTGCAAATTAGCAAAATGTTCAACAGATTCCGAGAACAAGTTGGCAAAATTCTCAACCCTTTCAGAACATAATTTTGCAAATTTTTCTATAATTTTCGAATTTTCGAGATTTTTCCATTCTATAATTTTGTAGCATTTTTAAAACTTTTCTTTTAATGTAGACATTTTTCAAAATTGTCATTAGTCAATTTTGCAAAATATTGTACAATGTATATTGTCCTTGGTGTTCCACTCTTGGTAGTTAAAAGTAATAATTACTAGAAGATCAATTCCTCCTTGGAAGCCAGACTTTTGCTGAAGCACTTCTTGATGAAAGGAAGTGTTTTTTTTCTTAAAGCCATATTTTCTTTTCTCTTTATTTTGATTATTATACGATATTTTTTTTCCTACCCGTCAATCTTTATTAATATATGTGAGAAAAGTTTCCACGTCATGTAAAATAAGTATACGTCATCGAAAACGAGAGTGAAGGTAGATAAGTCATAAATAAAGCGAAAGTAAAAAATAAATAAAAATAAACCGAAGTTGAATTTAACTTTTCTACAACAATGTTTGCTTTTGTGCGAACACGCGACTCGAGGGAAATGCGATAGACGGTACCAATTCCCGGAACCTTAACCCGCAACATTTTTTTTCCGCAAACAGTTTTCGAATTAGATATGGAGATTGCCTGTTTTTTACTTTTCTATCATTTCAGACTGTGGCCTGAACACGCCAGCGCTCACAACAACTTGGGAACTTTGGTCGACGATACAGTTGTGGCGAAATTCCATTTTCTGGAAGCGATACGCATTAATCCAATTCATGCTCGGGCCCACTTCAACATGGGAAACCTTCTAAGGTAATGAACATTTTATGTCTCCCTCTCTGCGTAATCATCCTTGAGAAAAAAAATAGTAGCAGTTGAGATTCAGCGAACCGAACCTCGTAGCGTTATAAGTAAATTTAAAACTTTTGTTCAATCGAACTTCATAACTCTATCCTGTTTAAGGAAAGTGCGTTGCGTGAAAATGGCGATTAGGAGCTCGAAAACATATACAGTCGAGCCTCGTTAAGACGAATCTCGAGGGACGTCAACATTTGTTCGTTTAAATCAGTAGTTCGTATTATCAAAAGTCGGACAAAGCAATAATATAATTTTACATTGTTCATAAAATTAAAATTTACATCGAAATTTGAGTAAAATCCTACCCCACGTATATGAATGTAGAGTAAATGTGTTTTAACTTTCATGTCTAAAGTTCGTTTTAACATGGCATAACGTGATTGCTAGGAAACTCGAAAATTCACTCGTTTTAGCCGAAAACTTGTAATATCCGAATTTGGAATTTGTCTTAAACGAACAAATTAACATCATTCGTCCATATCCTAGTGCGGGGGACTGGATATGGGTTTGTTTCTATTAGAAATTCGTAAGAAGCGAGTTCTTTTTAATGAGGTTCCACTGTATTGCATAAGATTATTCTTATGCGATTCCTAGTACACTGAAATTTTAAAAAAAATACATAGGCTATATTTTTAGAATAAACGAAAAGCGTGTGATGTAAGTGTAAATGTTGTCACAATCCAAAATTAATGCTTCTGCGTGGTTAGCTCACGGTTCGTTTGTAAACCTTTTTTTAGAATTTTTCATGTACAAATTTTCAAAATTTTTAATAGCTTCCGAAGGCAGACTCGTAAAATTTTAAAAATATACCAAATACACATTTGCAAAATTTTCATTTCTCCCCGAGTTCAGATTTGTAAACTTGTCAACAGTTTTCGAGGAGAAATTTGAAGTTTTTTCATGAGGACAAATATGCAATATTTTCAACCTTTTCAGAATACTAATTTTTTAAAAATTACAACGTTTTTCGAGTACAAATTTGCAAAACCTTCTACATTTTTAGTGTACACATTTGTAACATTTTCAAAAAATATTGTCATGTTAAATTTTTTAAATTTTGTCACATGTACAGTATGTTAACTTTGAATTTTTTTCAAAAGTTTTTTCAAAAGCTTGACATTTGTAAATATTGCAAGAAAAATGCAAAATTGACATTAGTAAATATTGAAAAAAAAATTCAAAATGGACATAAGTAAATATCGCAAAATCGTGGTTAAAATATTTTGTTGTTGGTCAGGGAAATATATTTTAAATCCTGGAAAAGTCAGGAAAGTTGAATATGAAATTTCTGGGGGAACTCAGAAATTCTAGTTCGTTCATCTTCGATTTTTTAAACGTACCCTTTCGGGTACTTTCTGTTTTGAGGCAAGGGAAAGAAAAAAAAAGATTGAAATGCTCGATTTCACCGCGCTTATGCTGCGTTTTGTTCGCTCGAATTTTCAGCAAAGAAGGCCAAATGCCGACGGCCATTCATTTCATGGAACAAGCAGTTGTGTTGGAGGCCACGTATACGGACGCTTATACGAATTTAGCGGCCATGTACAGCGAAGTGGGGAGGTTGGAAGACGCGGAAAGAGTCCATAAGTCTCTGCTGCAATTAGAGCCTGACAGCGCGGATGTTCGCAACAACTACGGGGCTTTCCTACAGAAAATAGGTAGGATATATCTTCGCAAATCCGAGCTGCTCGCTCACAAAATAGCGCCATTCAACGGCCTTTCTTAGTTTATCAGCGCTAGATAATGCCTTTTGGGCTTCGGAACATAATTGCACCTACTACTAATGATGCGACTGGCTCGTGGCGCCTAGCAAACTTAAGAGAAATTGCTCGCATCATGAACCTGCTCTATGCCGTCCTTGAGATTAAAGGAACTACGGGGCGCCACTGTCGGTGCAGCGCATCTTTTAAACTGTAATCCAAAAATTATAAGCATTTTGACGCTGACATTTATAAAAGACAACTCTTCGCAGTGGACCTTATCATCGAGGAATAAGTTGCTGGGAAGTGGAAGCTGTGGCGGATTGGCCAGGGTGTCAGCTTGCCCGACGATCATTTGGTCCCCCAAAAATTAGGCCAGTGGTTTCCCAACTTTTTTTGGACTACTGTCCCATTTTAGATCAAATCATTACTGCCCCAATTATAGAACAAATATTTCATTATTGTTCCCCTCCTTTGAGCACATTTTTCGTCACTGCCCCCCTTCCATAATATCAGTGAAAATGATACACTGGAAATTAAATGTTTTAAAAAAATATTAAAATTGAAGCATTTAATTATTATAAGAAAAAATATAATCGTACAAAAATGACTCTTGTGCATAAGGAGTGTCAATTTGTATTATTTGCCCCCCCCCCCCAAGTAAAAATTCCCATACGGTCTCATACGAAAATTCAATGAGACTAATGGGATTAATGGGTCCCATTAAAGTCT
>JAQGAO010002937.1:0-18270 GCA_034697705.1 Ommatoiulus sabulosus
TAATATTTACGGAAAATTGCCGTGTTTTTATATTACGGGTAAATTGCCATAAAATGGCAAGCATTTTTCCGTAAAATTTACGGAAAATTGTCCTATTCTTATTTTATGGATAAATTCCTTCAATATTTACAGGACTTTTCCTGTAAAATTTACGGAAATTTTTAACTGTGTAGAAAATGATCCTAATCTGAGCAACTTATTTCTAGAAAGAAACTGACGTTAAGGTTTTACAGTCATGCACAAACGTTTCTTTCTGTTTGATTGCCCATCAAGAAAGACATACGAACGAACGTTGTCAAGTTAGTTCACCCAAATTTACCTTTGAAACAGTGCTGTCCTATTCTGCAGGGATATATTCTGAAAATATCACTCCATGTGTGCATCAACAGGAAATTGTTTCAGTTGAAATAACTTTCCTTCGATGTCTCGCAATTTTTTTCTGGATATAACTTCCCTCGTTGATGCTTTACGTACATTTTTGCTTGACTTGAGGAAAAGTAAATATATATGTATTGTATTCCAAAAAATACTGATATAATAATTTACATTATTTGAGGAAAAAACGTTAATACTATAAGGAAACAAATACTGATAATACATAAAAATATTTACAAAAAACTTACTATCTCGAGTTTTATGGAGGTTTCAGCACGCATATGACTTTAGTGAGTTTAAAATGGAAAAGTGTTATAAATTGATGATGTACAGGATTTAATTATTTGGTTCCCCTCCTTGTAATCTCCCAGAGTTCAAGTATAGGTATCCTAGTGGTACATACCTGTAGGCCTACTCTATGTAAATATACGGGGACGAATTAGGCATTAGAATTAAACATTTTCGACAGAAAAAAATCTATATATATAACGATGAAAAATAACCAGGGAATTTCATGTTTGCAAATTTCACATGAAATGTTTAAATAATTTCAAAATAAATTCCTGGGAAATTTGAAGATGTTAAATTCCCAATTCCTTTTTATTTCCCTTTGTTTAAATCATCTTTCAAAACATCATCATATTTGCAAACATCCTCATTTACAACATATGTTTCGAGACAGATTTTTAAAATTTTCAACAGTTTCCGAGGAGAAATTTGCAAAATTTCCAACAGATTTTGAGGACAAATTGGCAAAATTCTCAAATGTGAAAAACTTTCAACATTTTCCGAATACAATATTTTTTAAAAGTTTCGGACGTCCGAATGGGGGGTGGAGTCCTGATAGACAGGACACATTGCGGACAGGGGCTAGAGAGCAGTCCAATTTTTAGCAAATTGGACAACTTTAGGACGAGTAGAATATACTCTCTGAAATTCCATCCATGTACATACTGTAAACTCGCATTTCTAAGGGATACACTAATTAATAAATGAATAACCTCATCATTTTTATTAACTTCTGTTTTTTTTTTTTTTTTTTTTTCGGGCACGTTATAATTGTCTACAAGTGACTCGAGTAGTGCATCCCGGTTAAAAACCCGGATCTTTATCTAATTGCTTGAGTAAAAAGTGCAAAAACCCACCATTTCGAAACAAAGAAACAACTTGCACTCACTATATATCTGGATTTTTAACATGAAAAAGTGGCATATTAGCTAAGGGGCCATTCAAAAAGAACGTCCTCATATAGGGGGCAGGGGGAGAGGTTGAGTCACGGACACAATGTGGACAGGGGGAGGGGGGGGGGGGGGGCGGTATGACCAACTCGGACGTACACGTGAAAATAAAATGCCAAATAAAATCAATTCCCAAAGTAAAAGGGAAATTGAGCGCAATATCGCATAGGCGGGTTATAAATTGCAAAAGTCAGAAAATAGGGTACCCTCAGTCTTGGAAAACCTGGAAAAGTCCGAGAACTTAAAAATTCAGGGGTCCATTTGCTAACTTTCAAATTTTCCCAATACAAATTTGCAAAAGTTTTATTTTTTGGAGCATAAACTTGCAAAATGCTCAACCTTTTCCGAGGATATGTTTACAAAATTTTCCATGTTTTGTTGAGAACAAATTTGCAACATATTCCTCGTTTTCCCAAGTAGAAATCTTCAACATTTTCAACTGTTTTCGAGACAGGTTTTTAAAATTTTCAACAGTTTCCGAGGAGAAATTTGCAAAATTTCCAACAGATTCTGAGGCCAAATTGGCAAAATTCTCAACCTTTTCAGAGCTTTAGAAAAGTTAAGATTTCCGAGCACAAATTTTCAAAACTTTCAACATTTCCCGAATACAATATATTTTTAAAGTTTCGGACGTCCGAATGGGGGGAGGGGTTCTGATAGACAGGACACATTGCGGACAGGGGGCAGAGAGGAGTCCAATTTTGAGCAAATTTTGCAGACGTCCTTTTTGAATGGCCCCCCTAAGCTGCTGCAGGTTCGTATTCATTGTATTCATGACTAAACTTAATAGATGGGATCATCGACTTTTATTCAAAGTCATCTTAAGAGGCTTCTTGGTCACGTGACGTCACATCCTGTGATGGATGGTTCTGATGGGCCCTGCAAGAGATAAAGTTAATACACAGCATTCGCGCCCCTTTTTTTGACAAATAGCACGTTGGAGAGAGGATCTATCTGACTGCTTGGGCAACTGCCATTTATGCCATCCATGATCCTTGGCACGAAAGAGATAAATGAGAAAAATCCCATAGTCATTATTATAAGCTGTTTTTGACATGGTGCAAATTAATTTTACTCGACTAATTTAAAGAGCATCACGGGGCAGGGTTTTGCACAGGGAATTGAAGAGGTCATCCATTATTATTACATTCTGCACGGGGGTTACTACATATAAGAATGAGGCTGCCAAAGTGATTTCCACGATGTTCATCCTCCGCGAATTTCAGTCACCTATTAGCATTTAATCATGCAGAATTAATGTCAAACGTGTTATGGCCTACGTCTCCTTTAATTATTTCGACGATTAAAATGATGGATTTAATAGATTCGAAACCATGGCTCAGTCGCCTGTTTGCATGGCTTCGGATTTCCGAAGGTTGCAGATTTTTTTTGTTCTTATAGGTTTTTTTCGATTTATTATGGCTTCTTTGAAATGCTGTCAACGTTCGCGGTGTGAGTTTAACGAATTACAACATTACTGAATTCTCCCCAGAAATTTCATATTCAACTTCCCTGACTTTTCCAGGTTTTTAAACAAATTTCCCTGACCAATGACAATTTCAAAACTGACATATTCCGATGTTATCCACGAATTTCTAAAATCTACCCATAACATATACATGATATGTATTCAATATTTCGCAAAATTTACTAATCCCATTTTTGAAAAATGTTGAAAATGTTACAAAAATAAGCATGAAGAAAATTTTACACATTTGTATTCGGAAAATGCTGAAAGTTTTGAAAATTTGTCCTTAAACATTTGTGCTTGGAAATCTTGTAATTTTATATTACGAAAACATTTATTGAAATTTTGCAAATTTGTCCTCGGAAACTGTTGGAAATTGTTCAAATTTGTCCTCGGAATCTGTTGAAAATTGTGTAAATTTGTTCTAAAAAACTGTTGAAAATTTTGCAAAGTGGTATTCGGAAAACGTGGACAATTTTGCAAGTTTGTCTTCGGAATATATTGAAAATTTTGCAAGTTCGTCCTCGATAAATGTGGCAAATTTTGCAAATTTGTACTGCAAAATTTCTAAAAAGTTTGAAAATGGACCATGAGCTATAACCACGTAGCTGAAGCATTAGTTTTGGATCTCGCTTAATTTAATTTCTGATGGTACGAACCAGATTCTAGTCCACGTTCGAATTGTGATGATGAGGTACATTTCTGATAATACGAACTACGGTTTAAACGAACCAATTTTGACTTCCTCGAGACTCAACTGTAGATGCAACTGCTCTCGTGGACATCTTGGTTTAAGATATTGTTATGCAGTGAGTTGTATGATCAAATACAGTAAACCCTTTCCATCATTTGGGTAGTTTGATGTTGCAGTTAAAATAAATAAGTACATGCAGTTATAATACCTGGCAATTTTTGGTATATTTTAAATTTATGCTTCAGTATTCTCAAATAATTATCCAATAATAATCAAAGTATTCTCGAAGAATCCAAGAAATAAACATAGTGCAGTGTTGAATCAATTTCTGGAAATGACATTTAACAAATTAATAAGATTTCGTTGATTTTGGGCATTTTTGATAACCTGCAACTATAACCAGAAATTTTTTAATCCTGCCGGAATGTTCTCATTAAGTGCCACAGGAGATATTTTAATACTACTACTAATAATAAAAGCTTTATAGAGAAAATACATAGAAACGATGTACGGTCATCACTTACATCTACCGCATAATGCAAACATTACAAAAAGTCAATATAAGGAATAGATATCAAAATGATGTCAGATACGTGGGAGACCTCAGAATATTAGGGTAGCAAACTTTGTTAATATTTACTTCCCTTAGAAGAGTGTTAAACTCTGATAATGTAGAGGGCATGACCACCTTAGTGGGGAGCGAGTTACATTCTCCATTATCTTTGTTAAAATCACTACAAGTAATGTTCCAAGAACAAATAATGAAAATGGAATCATGGTTAATGTGCCATTTTTTTGCACCATGCGGACAGTTAAAATACTAGGATGCAACGCAGGACCCTTATTGTCAAATTTTTCAAAAGTTCAAATGACCATTTTTTAAAACGGGGGTAAGTAATTTTCAAGTGATCCGCGACCTGATAACATCAAATAAACCAGTCGTCCATTTATTTTAAGGGCCAAGTGCGTGACATTGGTTGGCGCACGTGCGAATATATTACAACACATGCAGTAGACATTAGATATAAGACTAAAGGATATAACTTATCTTGTTAATTATGGTCACCAACATCGCCATGGAGAGCCCAGCAACATCTGTAAGCCAGAGTTCTACATAAATATGGAAGTACCCCATGGCTTAATACATTGCACCAAATTACTTGTGTTTCTCCACCATTGTCCTCGAACTGACTTTCTCCATGTCTTTGAAAAGAAAATGAGTTCCATCTCAATCTCATTGTTCGACGACAGAAATCATTTGTTATATCGAAAAAGGATTACAGCATATTTGGTAATGCTGCAGTATGCCATAAAACAATGTCCGCTGAAGGAAACAGAGGAACTTTCTGTTTCTGTTGTGCTCTTTCAACTTGTTTCTTTGTTTCCGAAAGTTCCTTATTGTTTATGGCAACAGAAACAAATCAAGTTCCTGGAATTTCCTGCTTCCATAAAAGCGGTAGAGATCAAAAGAAGTTTAGCAACACGAGTAAACATTTCTGTTCCTGGAGTGTTGCTGATTCAGTGTGGACAGCTTGTTGCTCGATACACTCAGTTGCTTATTCACTGCCTAGAAACGAACGTTTCTTTAAGTTGCTTTTTCGGTGTGGACAGAATGTTCCAGTAATTGGGAACACAGGCAACTTCAGTAAAATTTTCCTAAAATAAGTTGCTTAGGTGTGGACAGAATGTTCCAATAAGAGGAAACAGAGGCAACGTTAGCAAAATGATCCTAAAATAATTTTTTTTGGTGTTGACAGGATGTTCCAGTATGCTAATTACGTAAGTTTGTGTTTTCAGAAACTGGCCACAATTAGCGACAAAAAGTTTCTCTGAGCTTCCTCAAGCGTGGACGTAGTTTAGCACATTAAGTAGCAAGCAAGTTTATGTAACAGTCATTGTACAAGTATGTTGACTGTGCATACTTTTTGACACAGTAGGCGTGTCTGCCTTACTACAGAAGCTACCAGATTATATACTTGTAGCATAGATAAAATGTAAAATGTTTACAAATTGCCTTCATGAATAATTGGTGATATCTCGAAACATTTCAATCACAAATAACAATAAACGTACGTTGTGTTTCAGATTTCACGACACTGTAATTATCAAAAAAGTATCCAAACAGTGCATGCTGCCCTATATCATGTGATCTCCAGGAGTATCGTTTATGCAAGAAGAACGTAGGGTTCGGCAATTTTGAGAAGTCAAACTGTTTCCCAACGAGTAATCTTACAGATAAGGATGGAGAGAGTTGGTCGTAGTTTCAAATTTATCGCCTAAATTATCTCGAGATAGTGATTTAAAACTTGGCTACATGAAAAGGTTGAACATAAAAATGCCATGCGTGCAATTGAGCACCATCGCAATTATTAGAACACAAAAAAGTTTAATACAATACCTCGATGCCCACGCCCTTTATTGTGTAAACAAACACTGAAGAGATTAGGTTTTTTTGTGTTTGAAAAAGTAACACTCATGGTTGAAAGCCATAATCATGGTGTTATGGGTTCTACTGATACACTAACACCATGCCGCTTTCATTATGTAAAACATGGCCAAAATCTGTGTTTGACGTTACAAAAAGGCAATAGCCAATGAACTGACAGAAAAGAGAACATTGAACGTATCAACAAAATGTAATTTGCTAGTGTACTCAGGTGAGTATACTTGTATTTTAACAGAGTTCATCGATGCACGGTATAATTCTGATTAACCTTTAAGGCCAAAGTAAGCGGGTTTTTTTCCATGCACCATATGCGGATTTCATCATCATGTCGGTATCACGTGACTTCCGCATAAGGTCCATTGGTTATTATTCGAAAAAAATAACCCGGTTAATTTGACCTAAGGTTTATTAGGGTTTATCCGTGAACTCTGTTAAAATTCAAGGACACTCATCTGAGGCACATAATTCTTCTAGTCAATGATGATTCGATGAAAAGGCCACGTGTTACCGTCTCTTACGCAACTCTGCATAAGGGCCACTTCCTTCCCCCTCCCCTAAAAAACTGATACTGTTTTCAAAATCATTTTTGAATTTACAAAAAACATGCCATTTATCCAAAAAACGAATATTTTCTCCAAAAAAAAAAAAAAAATTAATAAAAAATACTATTTTCCAAATAGTCCTTAAGGTTCATTGATAATTATCATCATAAGGGCCACATTCCATATATATGCATGTACAGTATATGTTTTTTTGTAAATTCAAAAGTGATTAGGAAAAATCATCAGGTTTTTTGTGTGGAAAAAGTGGCCCTTATGCAGAGTTACGTAAGAGACTGTAACACGTGACCTTTTCATCGAATCAATGATTAAAAGAATGTGCACTCCGGGTAATTTCAGCCAATAGAATGAGTGAAAAGTCACGTGATACCGATATAATGACGAATTCCGCATAAGGTGCCATGATTATTATTCGACAAAAAATGTCATCATTTTTGCAACACAAAGTTTCATATGTCAAAACAATATTTTTTTTTATAAATATCAACATTTTAAATATAACAAAATGTAACCCGATTACACTTTACCATGTAACTTTATGCCATCATGAGTGGCATAAGATCTACATCTACGCTGAAGATCTACATATTGGCCCAACATTGTCCAAAGACTATACAGAGTCCTCTCTGGTTCGTCTTTTGGTCCACGCAGCATCAAGGATTGCACCTGGGCAAACACGCTCACGTGCCTGTTGGTGTGGGAGATTAAGGACGGTGGAGACTGTGGAGCGGTGGGGAGAAAAGGGGCGAAAAATTGTCGGATCCGCAAGGGGGCATTGTTAGTCATTCAAAGTTTTCAAAAAGAGATTGAATTCGTGTTAATGGAACGATTTCGCAGGGGATGGAAGGCTGCACTCTCAGCAGTAAAAAAATTGTTAACTGAGTGTTTTCAAAAGCGTTACCAACCCTTTCAGTTCCATTGTCATGGCTGTGGTAAAAATAATGATCTACAATAATGATGAACAGCGTTACAAATCGGGAACTTTCTTAATTCTCGGCTCCCCGCGGTTCCTTTGTCCACTGGTCGTCCACTACGTTTCAGCTCCGTTTAGGGAATTAAAAGGGTGGTCTGTCATTATCCCATAAACCTCTCTTTTCTCTTTGGAAGTCAAACTTCTCCAGCAACTCACAAAAGCCTCTTCAGCGAAGGCCAACTCAAGCCAGCTGATGGGGTCTCACGAGGTGGAACACCACACCGCTGTTTGGATACTATTTGTGGAACGTAAACAACGGATGTGGAACCAGAAAAAATGGCAGCTCATGACACCCGATACTAGAAATTCACCTCCCCCACCCTCCGGTGGTTCTTTTGTCATGCCTTCCCTCCGCTGCACTGGGTGCGAGGACGAGGGTGTCGTCAAATAATAGGTGGCGCTGCAGAGGAGGGAAGGCAAATTGAGAAAGTGAAAATGTTCAATGGGCAACTGATGATCATCAATATTCCAGATGCGAACAGTGGACTACTAAATAAACTTGAATCAATATTATTCCACGGACAGGGCATTATGCAAATAGGGTCCACGGTTCCCCTCGGACAATTTAGTCAGGGTGAAAGGACAGTTGTTAAAGCCTGCATTATTTTAATGAGGAACTTCCCTCACATGACCCTCCCAAGAAAAATCCTAAAAAGCAGCCGTTGAGTATATCTTCCGAACTTTTAATTCAATGGCAACTCGAAAGGGGAGTGAAGGACCATCCATAAATCACGTGCCCGCATTCTTCCTACTATGATGTTAATTCACCCTCGTTAAGTACCCCTCAAAAATCGCACGTATTTAACAGTCACCTTCACATGAACACTTCCCTAAAATTTAATGGGAATTGGGATGAAGACAACATTACGACTTCTGGCTAAGCTCATATCATTCCTAGATGAGTTTAATCGAGCAATTATTATCCCACAGAATTAGAAACAATTTTCATCAACACGTAAAGCCAAAATTCACCCCCCCCCCCCCATTGCCTTTTCATGCTAAACTGTACAGGGACCATCAATGATAACCTACTTTCCTCTCTTTTGTTGGTGTGATTTGTGGACGGTCCCTAGTCAGCTTTCTTTTATAGTCTAGTGTGATTTATGGACGCCCCTACCAGGAAGAGAAGGGAACTTTCAGCCGTATTGTCGGTATGCTAAATTCGTTACTTATTTAAAAACGAGACAAGAAGAACGCCAGTTATGATCTGTTTTTGTTTAAATGTGTTATTTATCTTATTTGTCTCGTTTTATTGCCCTCCTTGAGAATTGTTATTAGTTTTTCTACGTGAAAATGAACAGTATTTCGCCTACGAGTTTTACATGCAATGAGCGTTTTTGTGAAACGTACGAATTTTATGATTGGCAATTTATTTCGGACCATGACTAGAAAAAATATCTCATTTCGTTATGAACATTCTGAATACTTTACTCTAGTCCTTCAATGCCACTTAATGAAAAATGGCTGCAGATTTGAGACACAAATTGCTATAGCATTGGCATTTCACATTTTAAAATTTCCCGCGCGTTTGAGTTGTTTCAAAACGCGCCATCTACATCTTGAATTAATCAATTTGCATGTAATGAAGTTTTGAATTCGTTGAATAAATTTGTAAATGCGAAATTTCCAATTGCAAACTTTATATCATTTTTTCCTACAGATTTTTTCCCCAAAATTTGTACTTCTATGCCTAATACTACATCTTAATCTTATTTCTCATAAACGGAATTTTACTAAAGTTTTCTGGTGGTATATTCTACATGTATGCATGTAATGCTACGAATTTAGGAAATATACATGAGCCATGGAGCCTCATTAAGAGGAACTTGCTTTATACGAATATCTGATAGTACAAAATCATATCCAGTCCTCATTCTTGGAAATGTACGAATGTTTATTATCTTCGTTTAAGACGAATTCCGAATTCGGGATTACACATTTCCATTTCCGGCTAAAACGAATGAATTTTCGAGGTTTTTGTTCTGATACTGCGAACTACGTTAGAAGGAACAAATTTTGACGTCCTTTGCGATTCGTCTTAACGAGGTTCGATGGTATTAGCGATGTGTTTAAAATTCCCTCGAATGTTTCAACCTATGCATATTTTGAAATACCTATTCTTAAATATATTCTAAAGCTTTAAATGCATTGCTCCAAATGCATTTTTCATAAAAATTTCATCATTAGAAAATGGCTTTTCTAAGCTAGGCCATATTCTCTCAACTGCTCGAATTGACCAAAAAATTTCCAGTTTTTTATTGTTTAACTACAGGTGGAAGGGTTTACCTGTCCCAGTAACTGAATACGATGCGCACTTTTGTGTAAATAATGGAAGAAAGAAGCGGGTATAGGGTTATGCTCGAAGGGGAGCTCCAGTGTTCTGAAACCTGTAAATGCCAACCTCTTCTATTAATGCACTTCTTCCCTCCACGCCGTCCTTAAGTGGCCTGGGGCTGGACGAGGGGGTCAACGTTGTATGTACACGAACAACTAGGTGTGCAAAAAACAAACGACCCACAGCGAGTGAGTGTACCTCACTTCAGGTGCATTATTTGGTCAGTTCCCCCTCCGAGCATTTCAGACTTGAATGGGGGATTCCTTGGCGGGATGGAAACTTAAGTTCGCAGCCATGCTTAAAATTTTAGGTCCATTAGTTCAAAGTACCGTCCAGACTTGGAACACTAAATATAAATAATTAGAGTTTGTAATTCACAAAACGCTGTTCGAACTACAAAACTGACCTAGCTTGTAGAAGCTAGGTTTATTAAATTTCCTAAAGCGTACAACGAAAGGTTGATGAATTCATAAATGTCTGGAATGGGCGTTAAGATAATGTCAGCACCCTCAAACCATATTGAAAAATGATTTTGAATTTCAATTTGCGTAATTTATATTTACAAAATTGAAAATGAATTTCAATTTTGAATTGGATTTTCCCGTCCAAAACCAATTTGAAATGGATTTTGCGTTGAAGGCTTCCAAATGTACATTTTGAAATGCTTCATACAATTTATTTTAAATATATTTTGCTACACGCCTTGAAATGAAAATATGCATTTTACAAAACAACAAAAATTCTATCGGATGTAGACGGATCCGACATTTTATATGACTGAAATGTTCATTTTGAAATGTTTTTCATGAAATGTATTTTTAGATATATTTTGCAATTCATCTTGAAATGAAAATTTGTATTTTACGGGAAAGCATATCGGATGTGGACGAATCCGACATTCTACATGTCTCAAATGTTCCGAAAAAGTTTTATCAAAACATGATACACGCAGGAATGTGTGCACAATGTATATCCATTACTTGAAAATTTTCAAGAACCTGGGTCGTTTATTGGAAGAAAATTTTATTTTTTCTAAATTATGCAAGTGATGTCATATGATACTGACAGTATATTTGAATGGCTTCCATGATTGATTGACGTGTTATGCACCATGACCGTTCATCTCGGGGAGCAATCAATCCACACAGCAATGCATGATGGAAAGCCAAGAATCAGGCGTTTACTATCATCACAAAGAATATGAACAATTTTGTAAATAGTCAATAGTATTTTATGGTTGTGGAAACCGCATTTAGCATTTTTTTCAATTCCTCCTAACTCAATATTTATCAAACAGATATTGATATTCGAAATATTGCCATTATTAATAATAATATAATGAGCAATATTTAATTTCAGAATATAATTGACTGATATGTACCATATACAAGTGGTATATCTAAATATCATACTGCTGTAATAAATATTTTCAAATTAATCACAAAACAAGTATTATTGGGATTTTTCAACTATTTATGGAACAGAATATAAGTATGACTGCAACCATTCTAATTTTCTTCTTTACGTAAAACAATGTATGGTCATTTTGGTATAATTCCTAATTATACCAAATCCCAATTTGGTATGAATCGTCTGCCCTAAGTTATGTTTTGAAAGGTTGAAATTGTCACGTTTATTAAACAAACAAATAAACTTGAATAGAATTTAAAATCGTCCGATAAATGCCTTTGTGCATTAATTTTCGCGTCTTCTATTTTGAATTCTTTCTAAGGTTTAATTTTTTTAAAAAAAACTTATAAGGAAAATTTTTAACTTGTCTAAAAACGAACTAGTTTAATGCAAACGAATCGTACTAAAATTGAAAAAAAAAATTAATAGTACAGTAGACACACCCTCTTAGTTTGGGCATATTAGGCATAAAATAAAATATGTTCAATAAAATTGTTTTTCCACAGTTAACAAAGTGTACGAATTGTAAATTCCACATTATAAAATGTCCCACTCGTCTATTTTAAATTTAATACTACATGTAAGTTCCTTTTTACCTTATGTTCATTGTTGATCCTAGTAAATCATTTTTTAATTTCTATCATTTTTTTAAAAACTTAAAATAAATAATGTTTTTTTTTTTAAAAAAAAAATAATAATTGATGGCAATTTTTTGAATAAGACTTTAATTCCAAGGTATTTAACTGCGTTATCTACTGGCAAAAAGTTGATTGAACTATACTCAGTATTATGCCAATGATGGACATTTTTTTAAAACAAAATAAATGATGGAATTTTTTAAATGAGACTTTAATTCCTAATTATTTACCTTCGTTTTCTATTGACAAAACGTTCATTGAATATTTCAATCAACGTTTCAATCAACATTCAGTATTATGCCAATATTATAAATAAATGAAGGAATTTTTTTAAAACTTAAAATAAATGATAGAAATTTTGTTTCCATCAATTGTTTCCATCAATAAAATTTCTAGGTATTTACCATCGTTATCTATTGACAAAAATTGGATAAAATATCCTCAATATTGGGCCTGAAACTACACGTTTCTTAGAAAAATTCCCATAGGCAACGGAACATTGGTCATCAAATATAAAATTGAGCTACACGTCTTTTGAAAAATCAAATATTCCTCTTGACCTGAAAAGCTAAGTTATCCAGTGGTCACTGCAGGACGAAAGGAAGCCATTAGATATGGCACATTTTCGAGTTTTGCTGTTCCTTTATGCGACGGATGCTCGACTGCTCTATAATTAAGCGAAAACTCCGAACGACGAAAAATCTAGTAAGATTCTGGCACTCCTACAAAATCCCCCCTCATTTCCAGTCAACTATTTCTACAATTTCGCACAGTTGGGTAAATTATATACGAAAGATTTCTAACAAACCCGCCAATTGTCTTTCCTCGGCACCGCGAAGTGGACAAAAAAAGAAGAAAAAAACACATTTATTTCCTCTCCTTGGTTCCTTGCCCCTTGCATGCAGTACCTCAATTACGACATAACTACATGGACTATGCGCTTCCGACTGATGAGGGCCCGGTACCGCTACTGACCAGGAGTCTTTTGCCCTGCCATTAGTCCGAGGGTTGTTCATTGGCGGTTATTATCCCCTCATTAGATCAGCGCAATTTGCATTTGCCTTTGAACAGCTTGACCGCTACGACCACGGTGCAAGAAAAACAACCGAACCGGAAGTTGGTTTTTTTCATCAATGAAAAATGGCAGCATGCTACGTCCGAGTTTGCTGGTTTGGTGGGGCACATCTTCGTACAACCTGATGGCTGTCTTCCAGCTAATTTGAAAATATGAGCCATTCTAGTGATTCGTGATGAACTAAATCCCATAAAAAGTAAACCCCGACTTTTGATTAAAGAAAACTTTTCAGGGTTCCCCCCAAAAATTCATTTTCAACTTCCCCTGACTTTTCCAGGTTATCAACAAGTTTTCCTGACCAATGACAATGTCAAAATTAGCATATGATAATGTTATCCACAATTTTATAAAATCGGCACTCAATAAAATTTTTCAAAGTTGTCATCGGAAATTGATGAACATTTTGCAAATTTGTACTCGAAAAACGTGGAAAGCTTCGAAGTTTGTCTTCGGAAAAGATCCAACATTTTGAAACTGTTGAAAATTTATCTTCTAAATAAGTTAAAAACTTTGTAAATATGTCTTGGGAAAAGGTTGAAAATTTTGCAAATTTAATCTCGGAAAAATGTATGGGAAAATTTTTAAAAATCTTGCAAATGGGCCCTGAACTATCCACGTGGAAACATTAGTTGTATTATGATAACATTAATACGTTGAATTTCCCTGACTTTTTCAAAATAATCATTCTTCTATGACGTTAACAGACATTTTGAATTTCCCAGGTGGTCCTGGTCTAAGGGGACCCTATTGTCCATAACTAGAATGTTCGTATGTTGAATTTGGTTTTTCCATAGGAATTATGGCAAAAGCATTGAAAGCGTGCGTTCCTGTTGCAATATCACTTTAATGACTGTTCAGAAATTAAACAAGGTGTTAGTCCTTAGCCATGGTGGAAAGTGCCATGGATGGCACAATTCCACATGTGGCAAAACAGTTTTTAAATAATTATTATTTACGCCAGGAGCTATATTTTGCAATTTCCGGAATACATGTTTATTGCAAATAGTTTAGTTGCTAAGTACATAATCGCCATCCTATAAAATTAGAGTAATTAAGACAATAGAATGACATATATACATGTAGCATCTGTTGGTATTTATGGTCAAACTTTTCTGAAATGTCCACGCTTTAGTTTTCTCAAAGATAGCTTTAAAATATTTCCTAATTTTCGTTTTTGGGTCTGGAATATTCCAGACCCAAAAATAGTTATTTTTTCTAACATATGCTAAAATACTTGGATACGAGCACTCACATCAAAAAAAGCTTTAGAAATATATTTTTGAAAATGCATTTTCTGTAATAAACATGTGTCTAAAAATTTATTTCAGATAAATGTATTTTCAGCTTTAAAATACATTATACGAGTTATTCAAAATAGGTATAGATTGACACTTTGATTTTCAAATATCGTGCATATGTATTTTTAATATATTTTGATAAATACAAGTAAATTTATTTTAAAATATATTTTTAAGAATCTACAAAATACAACAATAAAATTGTATTTAATGTGATATTTTATTAACATTTAAAATAATTTCCAATGTAGCCTACTATTCAAATGTTCTTAAAAATGTATTGTACATTATCTTTTGACATACACAGGTTTGTATGTTTCAATGAACAAAAAACAACATTTTGAAATATATTTAAATATATTAAACAAAATATGTATTTGTAATGCTGTTAAATAAACGAATGCATTTTTCCATATTTACAATTTGCATTGCACTGGGATTAGTTACCTTATAAAATATATTTCCTTTGAAACATATTTTACAAAACGTATCAACAAACCTAAATTTAAATGTATTTTTTTAAAAAAATATATTTTAGTAAATAACTTTATAAATATACATGTATTTTGCATATCAGAAATATGTTTTAAATATATCTCAATGTGTAATATCTCAATATATACATCAATATCTTAGATGTGGGCATGTGTTTATCAGTCTCACGTAGGTAGACAAACAGAGTTATGTTTTAAACCTTGTTTAAAATGCAATAAAAGCTATTGTCACGTCCATAAGCAATTGAACAAGCAATATGACATGATATCTAAATAACTAATGATTGATGATAACCAGGGTTGCATTTGTTGTCTGAATGCTGACTAATTAACGCGAACAGCGTCAGTTAGTCCAATCAATGACAAATTTTAAGCTACTTGCACAAGACTAAACCATTTAAGGAGGCTCATTCAAGATTTTATCTTTGCTTGCTTCTAAGATAAGTAATTGAAGATGTGTGCGTGGGAGGCAAATTGTACTAAACAAAAGTTTTTATGTACTGTATAAATAGTCATCAACGCTATTGGCACTATATTGTAGTTCCTTTTATATTTAATGGAGGAAATCTTGTAAGTGTCTTATAGTTAATACAAACTTCACGAGATCCTATACAATTACAGTTCCTTATAAATACAGACTACATTTTTAAATAATTTCATTGCAGACTTTAAATATATTGGAACACAGTCTGTAACACATTTCAAAATACGTTTTGAATTAACACATTTCAAAATACATTCTTGAGTTATTAAAATGCATTTTCAAACTGTATTCTCACCAATGTTTTTCAATATACCTGATATTCTCGTCAAGGTATTTTGGACACTACAACAAAAATGCATGCTCACAACGAAAATTGCACTGTCTTAAAATGCATTACAACATTTCAATACATACTGTATTTTCAAATAGTTTCTTTTCAATGTTGGAATGTCTACTGATTTTTACATAATATTGCAGTTTTGGTATTTAATCAAGCATTAACCAATGATTATCAAATATCAACATACAACGTGCGTCATCAACACTTTATATCACAGCTACATCCCTATTAAAGCTACTGCTTTCCATTACCTCTGATGCTGGTATAAAGTTCATATCATAGTCTAATGTAATAAGATATCCTGTCTAAGCAGGGGCCCTTCTCGAGCTGAAAATGGTTAAAATCTGCAAGTAAATTTTTTAAAAGATTAGCCGACACAAACATAGATCCACATTCTCGATAATATGAGCTTAAGAAATCCCAAATGTGATTCAAAAGTTTGGTAATCTATAGTCCCACCATGGTTCATTCACATAGTTCATGTTACCGATTCTAATCTTTGGTAGTTGCATGGCTGCCATCATGTTTTCAAGATTTCCTAAATCCTTATGTTTGCGCTCTGTGGGTCTATTGAGGGGTATTTTTTACCATCAGAAGGAAGTTGATAGAATTTTAACGGAGAATGCAGGTCATCTCACTCATGCTATTGAGAAATATTGCCTTTCAAATTGTAATTCAGATTTCAGGAATAACATTTTTTAGTTTGAATATTTCTGAGAAATGAAAGATGACCAATGCTGCAAATGAATTTCATCAAATCTAAACTTGAAGGAGGAAGATTAGACTTTCGCTATACCATTCCATGGTGACTCTACAACGACATTACTAAGTTTGGTTTTCTAACCTCAAAAAATCTCTTGAGTCACCCCGTGCACGTGTCAATGACAAAGAATGTGCCTAATATAAACAGTCTTCCCGTCCAAAAATTGGATAACACCGTCCAAACATCAACCAACGCTTGCCTTATTGGAGCATTTGTGAGTGTCTGAAATATAGTTTGCAGACAAGAGCTGCCATAAAGCTGTCATTAACACTGAAAATATACCGAATGCACCATCTTGCACTTGCTTTCTATTATCCTTCTTGGAACAATGCATTTTATTGCTTCAGAGCTCAGCCCAGCTTCCAGACCAGCTAGCCACTTAATGCATCCATATATAGCACTTTATCTCGTTTATCAGCCAAGATGGGCTTTCATGAAGCTAAAACATGAAAAAGGTTTAGACGCCATAGATCATGATCCTGGCGGGTACATTCATGTCCTTTCTTGAAATCGAATGAATCATTTTATACATTGCGGGAATAAAATGGGTTACCATTGCACTACTTCTAAGGAGATACTAATAGTGTTCATTAAATTTCCGCAATCATTAAAAAAACCGGCTGTATGGATTTTAATAAAATTTGGAAAAAAATACATGTACGTCATCTATTATTAAAAAAATTATTTTGGGAAATGCGTTTTTCACATCGTTCTGGCAGCGTTGTAAGCCAAAGCGTCCAAATCAGCATTTCTGACTGACACAGGCCGTCCACTTCTATACGTCTATGAGCATCTTTCACAGTTGTCTTTCCATTTTTGAACTTTGCTATCCACTCATCCACCGAACGTTTGGACATTACTTGGACCTTAAACATTTCACATATTTCGGCACTTGAAACGCCTTCAAAAGTTAAAAAACGAACAACAGATCGCTGCTGAACCACTACCTCTTCGGAGTCCATTTTGCTTTCGAATTTTAAGCACGTGCTATTTTTGAAACACATCTTTTAATGTTGAAATACGTTCAGGAATGATGGAAGAATTTGTTCAACAAATTTCATTAAAATCCATAAAACCGTTTTTTTTTTTAAAAAAATATTAAGTAAATATGAACATCCCTCGTAAATTCCACCTAACGGCCAATGATGAAATGATCGAATTATGACATTTACGCTTTTCTAGCTTCAATTCAATTCAACTCATTACCCTAGAGTCAGCAAACAAATGCCATATGGTAGGGGGGTCTCGCCCATTTTCAGGAGAATGCTTCTACGTCAGTTGCGATCGACTTTATGTTGCATCTTTGAGATAAAATTGTCTGCAATTGATAACATTTAAAAGTGAATAAGTGATATATCTGATAAAATTTATTTTATTCGTATATATGCAGTGATAAGATTAATTCAATAAGATTGAATTTACCAAAAAAAATGTTTTGGTAATGTCCTTAATTATTCAACTGCTGATCCCTAACGGATCCAAATCTTAATGACCTTGTTCACAATTAATTTGCACGGTCGTCCATTTTATAGAATTAACTTTAGCCTCTGTTGATGAGGCCTTCCCAATAAACACAAGAAGCGTTGGCCAACGCTTTTTTGGCCTGTTGTTTAAGTATCATTTATGCGTTGGGTATCATTGTTGGCCACATGAAGGAACATGTCCGCTTTTGCCAATGG
>JAQGAO010002938.1:0-18270 GCA_034697705.1 Ommatoiulus sabulosus
GAATTTTATTCCGAATTGGAAGTTTTCCTATGCCTATCCATCAGTGAAACTTAGAAGAAAAAAAATATTAATTAACCAGTCAAGAAATAGTTGTAGATTTCCTTTAATGTTTCGTCTCATTGGTTTGTGATTTTAAGCATGTATTGCAAAGACTATAAACTCGTAACATCTTTAGCTTATTTTATAGTTTCACGACTAACTACAAATTAGTACTTCTGCATGCATGGTGCAATGCAATTATACCGACATTGTGCATTGCATTATTTTTATGCGAATTACCTTGAATGCGGGTTTTCTTAGAAAAAAAAAGCATTCTTAAATCATGTTAAAACATTCATATCGATATTCTAAAAAAATCTATATATCTGATATTTTAGCATCACTTAAACAATTAAAGCTTGAAATTCCGATGATTTTTAATTCTATCCCCTCCTCCTCCAATTACAATTCTCTTGAAAAATCATTACTATGAGAAGGGCGACATTTCTCATTATATTTTCCTCTTACTAAGGTTATGCATTTTGATACTCCTATGTGAGAAGTAGACTCGTGTGGCCTGAAATTGAAGCGTTGGAAACATCTTTGGGGAAATAAAAATGAATTGAAATAGCCTTTCGTTGCTTTTAACGTTTTTATGTGGAACTGAATGCATTCTCGTGTAAGATGAACTTTGCATGTATTGTTACTCATCCTGAAGTAATAATAATCATCCATTTATTTGTAGTAAAAAAAGCTCTACTAGGCCCGTAGAGGGTAATAACTTACATTTTTTTCTCGCCTTCGACTTGCTCATTTTAGGTGGGTGCATTCGGCTGGTTGGTCGAGAGCCTTAGTTTTTAAATGGACCCATTAATCTTGGCTGTAAAATATTTTTCCCTTATGGAATCGCAATTCCTCCTCTCTACTTTATAGACTTTTTATATAAAAAGTTGAAATGGAGCCGTTTACTTTCCAGGATGTAAATTATATTATATGCCAAGAAATCGTATTGCTTTCACAGGTTCTGTCCCGTTTCATTTTCCAGACCACTTTAGCAGTCTGGAAATCGGAATTCTGTAAATACGTTGTACCAATATTTATTTCAAACGTTTTTATCGGCTGTCTCACCTGGTAATTGGATAAAAAGATTTCAAGATCAAAAGGGATGAAAATTAGAAATAAAGCATTCAAACATAAATAGAAAAATACAGTAGAAAATGAACGTAAAAATTAGTTTTATATCGAGTTATATGTTTACATGTATCTAGTTTTCACTTCTGCAACTCGTTTTATAAATGCCCCCTCGTTTTACTCGTTTTATAAATAACCGATTAATAATCAGTTTTATAAACGGTTGATCATATGTAATTATCATTGATATGGATGTCGAATACATGCATCACAACTGTGCGTTTCGTTCGATGAATGCTTCATAATTCTCAAAAGGAATTGATGTTAATTTGCATCACTGCATGTTCGTCGATAAAGATGGAATATTTTAGAATGGTTATTGCAAGCGCTATAGCATGTTTAATATGTTTAAAATAGATATTTTGTATTTTTGTTTATTCGATATTTTTATTTCTAAGAAGAAAAAAGAAACATTTCTGAAATGTTGCACCAGCTTCAGAGAATGAGTTCATCTGAAAATGGCATTGACCTCTACATCGTACGCTATCCTCCTTCCGTTATTTGATCATTTTCGCCCCCATTTATACACCCAGTGCTTTCAATTGATTTCATTTCCATTTTCTGGACTTCTTGCTCGAAAAGTCATTTACTTTATGGCTGGTGGAAGTCAGAAGATGAGAAACAGCGCAGCGCATCCAACCTAAATTGAGATTTTCAGCGATATCGGCTTAGAGCTAACGGTTATGGCCATGCATATATGCATGTTTATGGACCTAATGTAAACTTAACCCATAGAGGGAGAAAAAAAACCAATATTGCGATGGCGAATGGCGAAATAGTGATTACACCCATCCTATTTACTCCACCGCATTCAGAGGGCTGGAGAAATGCGAAATCTAAAGGATACTTCTTTGATAACTACAGGGGTATGATCTATTTCAGCCATCATCATACATCATATGAACGTCTATTTGGCAGAGCAGTTTATCAAAATTTCGATGATGCTGTCCAAATATGAGAATCACTTGAATGCCATAAATATAAGACGCTTTTCAATATATATTTTTGAATGTCTGGCAAAATAATAGACGTTTTTCATATAAAAACATGACACCTTTGTTTCTATTTTTCAATGTCATAAATTGCATTTATGCAAGTACAGTACAAGTGTATATGTACATTTGAAATAAGATTTGGCTATTAAATGGCAGATTATCTTCATTAATTGTAAATGCAGATATTCTTCTATTTCTTCATTAAATGTCTGTTAAATAGGATTTAATTTGTGCCTGAGTTATAATAAACATGCACTTATGGTTTACTGCTGTTGTATTCTATACCAGTTTACTACTGTACATCCGTTTGTTCAGAAATTCCATTTTCTTTTTTTTAAATATATGGAAGAAGTGCCTTCTATTAAAGTTCATTTGCATGAGATATTACATAATATGGGAACTGTACATTCATGCGTGCATGATACTTCATGGTCACCCCGAACATGTTTGTGGCTTGGTTGGAGGTAGTTTTAGGCCTATTGCTTTTGAGGGCAGGTTCGATTCGCACAACTGCTATGGTGCGAAACAAAAGATGCTGACATCACCAGCGAATATTGACAAGCTATAGGCTTAATTCAATTAATCGGCCTGCTAGCTTCGTGCTTGATCAAATTATCGTTAGAAGCGATCTTAATTGAAAATTATTGATGATCCCATTTTTGTTCCCATTACAGCCTATGACACTGGCAGATATTGAAGAACTATCAGGAGTTGTTGTCAATCGTGAAGACGAATTGTCTCATCAGGTTGAACTGCAGATGAAAGATCCGGATAGAGAGGTAGGACCATGTTACTTATTCTCGTTTATCATTGGTTCACTCACTTTGAGGAACTTCCAAGTGCATATTGTGCACGGCATAGGCTAGTGTTAATTACAACCATGCTCTACGGGCGTTCCTGGAATTCTTATTCAAAATATACCTTCACGTTTTGCTGTTTTCTGTCACAAGTAGAACATTTCTTCTGCAATATTGATATTTAGATTTTTTGACATCTACCATGTGTAAATTCACGGTATAATGTAATTCTGCAGAGCTTTACATTTTTTTTACAATGCTTCAAGGGCATGTTAATACTACACTATATGTACATGTATATGCTGTTCTTTTGCAATGGTATAATTTTTGGTAGACAGTTTGAAAATTTGTTTTTCTCGAATTGAAAAGCATGTTATCAAGCAAGCTTTCGATTAAAAAAAATTGAATACTTAACTCGTAAATGCATGTACCATTCGTATACATTGGTTGGTCTTACTGCCACGCTTTTTTTTAAAACATTTATTTTGCGAACAATGGAAGTGGTTTTTTTTCAGTAGTCTTTTCTTTGAACAGAATATGGTAAAAAAAAAGTAACGGATTCACGCGTTAGATGCCTCGAAATCGATTTTTAAATATTTTGCATAACCATTTGTGATACCTTTCTCTATTGTGATTTTTGGGACGAGACTATAGCTTAGTTTGTCCATGTATTCTCGACATTAACGACATTCGTGAATCGATGTGAATGCGCGCAATTTATGTTGCCATCACCACCATCGTTGAAGAACCCCTGTGTTATAAATTTTCTGAAGACGCGTGAGACGGTTGACATTACGAAATTTCTCATTTATTTTGCCACGCGGGTCGCGTAAGACAAAAGTGCACGACTATACGATCGATGTTCATTGTCTAACAAGAATTGCACGCCATGGTGATTTCCTGGCTCAGATTTACTCGCGTATGTCAGGCAAATATTTACCTGGCTTTCAGGGTAAACTTTTTCCTGCTCGCAGCACGACAGCGGCACTGCATTATTTAAGCCTTCCATTATCTCTTACTTCTCTTGTCCCGGACTCCCTAAGGTGGTTAGTGTTGTGTTACTCAATGTGTAGCGCAGTATGGAGCAGGATTGGTTGTTTACAGAAATTCTCCTAATTCCTAATGCTGCTGCTTCCCGGGCAGAATATGCATTTACATTTCATTAAACATGTAGGAGAGTCGATCGTCAACATGAAAATCAATATAAGCCATGGGTTGACTGGCACGGGTTATGAGCGTGACCCTGGTAACAGCTGCATGGTGAGGCAATCCTGGCATACCATCTCCTTTGAGGACTCGAAAAATAACCGTGGATTAATGAACACGGGATGAAGAAATGTGTTAGTATACGCTTGATCAGGTGTGCGTCAGCCATGGCACTCGAAAACATTAGGTGCGTCAGCCGAAACTGATCTATAGATACATAAATGTGGCTGCTATGAACACATAACAGTGATCTGATGTTTTCGATCTACAGTATAGGCTCGGATAGCGTGAGATTTGGGGGGAATAATCGACCTTGATTTGGTCCGGTCGGAGCATGATGGATCAATACCGGATTTCCCATGGCAATTTTCTGGCTCATTTGAATTGGTTTGGCAATTGTCATGCATTGACCTGGAAAAGCGATTTTCTCGTTAATCGTAAATAAGACAGTTGTCCGCGATTTTATTCTGACCAGTTGAGGACAGGGAGATACCAGAGTGATGAATTCAATTCTCCATGTTCACGGCATGACCGTTCGGTTTTATACGAGGTTAATATCATGGAGGGTATGCTTCAATCCGTTACCAATATCGAAATGCATATATATAGCCTCGAATGAATAAATGTGGCTTCATTTATATTAGTGGCTTGCTTTCATGCCAACATACCCCGGCATGGGGCAAGTTGTCACAGTGCGTGGGGCATGTTTCAAACACAAATTACAACCATATAATTAAACAAAGAAGCAAAAACTAAAACAGTATTTGGGTGTGCAAGGGTACCTCTATTATTGGATAGTTTTGGTGTTTGCGAAATGTGGAAAATTATAACATTAAAAATGGAAGAAATTTTTTGTGACAACTAGCCCCGGTCTCCACATACATGTATGTGCATTATTTCTTATGGAAATACATTTTCAATTATTTCATATTATAGCGATGTACAGCATGTACTATGTCTAATTCTATAACGCATTTTACGAATCTTAAAAAAAACGTTTAATAACACATGCACCTTTAGTATAGTGTGCAATGGATGCAATCACATTTTGGAAATGTCATTTATTCCAATTTCTTTCAGCGCGCATTTTTATATTAAACAGCCATAAAATATTATATTTTGAATAAGGAAGTTCGGGAGATAAATTATTTATACGAGCTCGTACACTGTACATGGAATAAAGTGCATTATTATCTTTCATGTCAAATGTTCTTCCAATTTTAAAGGGAACATTTATGCCTGTATATGAGAATTTATGTAAAAGGAATTTTGTTTACTTTAAGAGAAGCATGCATACTGCACGCACTCATCTAAATTTAAGTTACTATGATGAAGATAAAAGGAGTATTTCACCTTTTATTTTTAAAAGTTTATAGAAAATATTTTCTGGCATACTGTTATGAAATATTAGAAGATGTCGTTTTTATTGTCAGAACTACTTTGTCCTCGTGAAACCTGCATGTATCCCCGAGGATATTGAAGTTTAAAAAGAAGGATTTTTACCCAATATAAACTAAACCTCGCGGCATAAAAATAATTTTGAAATGCAGTTTATGATGCATTATGAAGAAATGCATTTAAGGAAATTTCTTTTTCCTGCTTATGCGTGATTCTCCAACAGCGCACTATTAAGGTTGACTATGGCATTGAAAATGCAGACATTTCGGTGCCCTTTTTACATTACAACATGATAGCCCGAAATTATATCCGGAAAGTTAGGACCTACTTCTCGAAATGCTAACCGGCAGAAATTCACGGATGACGTTATTTGCTAAGCGTACTACAGTATACTAAAATTATACGCACCATGCATAATTTATGATGCTGTATTCCGTTGTCTACAGCTTGCAGCCTTACATAAAAGCGAGATTTTACGGATGTAAAAATGTATGAATTAACAGGATATACGGTATAATATGGAGATATATAGTATAACTTAGAACTGGATGCTTATTGTGTTAATGTATCGCGCAGGCGCAGAATCGTCATTGTAGGTCGTAGCCAAATTTATTTTTAATGAACCCCTGGAAAGTCATGATGGATCACGGAAATTGGAGCGTTCAACTTAATCTCATTTGTCTTTCGCGATAATAGAGTTGACAAATTGTAATTGATGGGTTCTGACTGCGAAGTGTACCTTCGAATTAAATTGCTGGGGGACACACCCAAATGTTAGCGGGAGAATTTGACAGTTGATCGGATGCATGTACAGCGCACACTTCGTGAATTAATTCAGCTAGCAATACGGTATTCTCTTTCAGACTTTTTTTTTCAGCTTGTATTTTAACTATCTAACGAATGGACGATCACGCGCAACTCTCGCTAACCAACGTGGTGCCCACGTGCCTAATTTAATGCAGTTTTCAGGAAGCTGCGCTTAAATTGCAGATGGCTATAAAGGGCATAATAACGATGAAACCAATGGAGCAGAATCGATTAGAGAGCTTCTGTCGATTAACGCGGATGCACGCCAATTTGTTTAAGTTTACATTTTGGCTGAGAGTTGCATGGTGGGTGGGTTGGTGTACTATTTGGTGGAAGCATTTAAAATTAGGCCAAAGTCGGCTCGATGTTTCAGGGTAAAAAATTCCAATAATCTAATAATCAGTCAGCTAACACTGTAGATATTCCAAGTAAGTATAGGCTGCCGTCTCCATGAATCGACCAATAACTCTTAAAGTCCAACCTCGTTTTATGTACGCAACATTACTGGAGTATGTTAATTTACACATTTTTATTTCTAAATTTAAGGAAAATAATTAAAAACTTACAGGGTAAATACGTTTGAGGGTGCATAAATTTCACCTATCAGAGAACGCTCCCATTTTTACTATTAGGCTAAAATGTTTTCTAGTACAAGTATAATATGAACTATTTTTAATGCTTTCTCCAAATTTGCCTGATCCTATTTTCGAAAGTTCTTAAAGGTTGTTCACCGAAGAAACTTTGTTTCAAAAAAGTTAAGCATATTTTCAAGATTAGGTTTTGCGAACTTTTATGCATGCCTGCTAAATTCATTCCTATAATTGTGTATCAAGATTTCGGCATATGCAATTCTCATCACCTCTAACAACCCATATTAATTTATCGTTGTTATCATGCTTACTGAGAGCGCTGAGTAGCGATTTTTCTTATGGTTGCCTTGTTTTTTTACGTTTTAGTATATAATCAAAAAGATTGATCTTGCATTTTTAAGAACTTGTTATATAATTTGCTTTTATGTTAACTTTTCATAAACAGATAACTTAATTTAAGCAACATATTTGATGTTACTGCATTAAAGATTATGGCTTGTATACTGTTTAATGCTGCCGTTTGAGACATTAATTACCATTCTAATAAAAGATAAGAAAATAACGTTTCTTTATATCGCGTATAACTTCAAAGTTTTAAACATCATTATTTTATTCATCATGTATATAGTATTTGTCTTTTGACTAAATTACATAGGTTTATTTTTCCACGACTTTGGAATTGTGTTGTAAGTTTAGATAGTAAAATTGGCTAGTATTTGGCAATTATCATGGACTACATGGCAATATACTTAACTTTGTGCCATTTAAATTCGCTCTAAGTGTAATTTCACATTGGAATCTATATCTTTGAGCAGCGTGTTGTTTCTGAATATGCATGCATTGTGTGCGAGGTTACGGAACATTTGGAGAAAAATCTATTCTCGACGTAGATTTCGATGCTTAGAAAATGTTATCTAGACTGATTAATAATTAAATGCATGAAACGTACTCGGTTGCTAGGCAAAGGGTGATAAAAGAGTTGATCTTACTGTCACTTTGATATGCTCTTCCAAGAAGAAAATGCAGATCACATCTGACGGGTGCAATAAAGTGTCACCCAGACCGCCTGCCTGACTTTTCATCATTTATGTAAATCAAAATCTGTTTTGGTTCCTTCGTAGAACTTAGATGAAAGTGACGCGCCTTACTCAAAAAGATATTTTTCTTGGTATATGACACTAATTGACATTTACACATTGCATTACAGCGAATTACCGACATTCTAAATCATCGAGAGAAAAAATCTGCGAGCTTAACATTTGGTTGTGTGCATGCATGACTTACATTATATATATAGTACAATATAGAAACTCCTGCAGAGTTTTGTGAAAATGATATTTCGCATTTGTATGCCCACAGGCCTGATCCCAGGAGTGGGTGGAATTAAGGTAGGACCAATTTTGAGTCGATTTTATGCCTTCATTTTACTACTCCTTAATGAATACTTTGTCATGCTGCATGCAACACTAGTGTATTTTTAATTGGTTGTCGTTTGAGTCTCGAGTGCTTGGCAATATCATCGCTCAAATGAAATTGACTACGTATTTTGGATCGCTGATCTCTACGATTTATCAGTTCTTTTGGGATTCAGGGGAGTTGAACCCTAAAATTGAATTTCCATATTTCATCCCCCATTTAGACCTACTCTATCGTATAGTGAACTTAACGGACCAACGCAGTTTTCACACGTACCCTATAGCTTGTGTAGCTTTTACAATGCTCCATAGAACCTGACCCGCAACATTTTTAGCATAATTGCAAATTTATGTGGCCTTTGCCAAAGTACTGAATATACAGTGTATGTGTACACTAAGAGCGCATGTAGTTTTATATAAAGCAGGCAATTTCCCCTCTGAAACATCGCTGCTTGTACCCCGAAGTTTTCTTCAAAGCCATTAACCACCTACATGCATTTGCACCTTACAAATATACTAAAGTGAAAAAGGGAAATAAATACAGCTCGTGAAAATATATGCTTTTACACCCTGCCTCGAACGTATACATTATTCTTTCTGCGTAATCCTAAAGGTATTTGTAATTTAGTAACGAACTTACTGACGCGTATATATTTTCTATGAATGTCGCAGGTTTATTAATGCTATTGTTTGTGAATTTACGTAGATTATCAGTTAGGCAAATCTGTGGTTAGATGTCTTCATGCCAAATCTTTGGTTGCACCATTAATAAAACACTTCTTTTTAGGCGATACTGTCGATGCACGCGACTTCTGAAATTCTTCTTAAGCCGACCATACACGGGGAAAGTTATATCTGGAAAGTTGGCAATTTTAGGCGTGTCCGAAAAGCCAAGCACATATTTCTGAGCATTTTACTTAATACCATGACTTTTAAAAAGGAAAATTCCAAACATCAAGTTATTAGATTTCATTTATGTTTTTAAAATAGACAAAACTTTTGATTTCTCATAATTTGCATTCCAAAAAAAAGAACTTTTTAAACAAGCCTTTAATTTCCAGAAATATGGCTAGAAATTGACTCGCGTGTGACGGCCCCTACAGTGTATGCAGTTAATTGCTACCAAAAAAATTGACGAACCTTTAAAAAACAACATGAATTCGGGTTTGCGCGAATAACGTACGTATATAAAACGGCTGATGTTGTACACGTAAATGATTTAAACACATTAGAATTTTCTCCGTAGCCTACATAATTTAAATTGAATTGCTTCACAGCTTAAAATAAACACGTATCTAGTTTCGATAAGCACGACTGCATGCTTATCCCATTTAATTAGAATTTATGTAATGTTTCGTTCGCCAGCTTATAGCACACGTTTCTCCCGTTATCGCAGTTCTGATATTTGCTATAAATTTATCAAAATTGCGGTGGGGATGAAGTTTGCCGAAGCACGATTCGCTGCCCGAAAACATTACTGTTTTATGTAGCGTGACTATCAAATAAGCCGTAAGCTTAAATTCCATTTGCATAGTATTTAGGCAATTAATTGCTACGTTGTATAAATAATCGTGCGCAATTTACTACAGTTTATTATACTGCCATGGCTTCTTCAGCTGAAACGTGTTTCCAAAATACAAGGACCGAAGCGATGCTTTCTTCAACTCTGTATGTTTTAATCTTGACTAAAAGGGGAAATATTCTTTGTTACCAACTTTCTGTGAACTATAAGAGTTATACTTGATTTTCCAGCAGTAAAGAAAAATGTAATATCGTCTGATGGTCTCGAAAGTCATAACTTTAAATTTATTAAATAAAAATCATTTGAAAAAAATAATGATAATAAAACGTCAGTTTTTCGTATATAATAATATATTTCTCAGAAATCTCCAGTATCGAAAGTTATTATGATTCAGAAACTCTTTAATAAATTTGTGCGGCTAGCATTTTTCTGCGAAATGACTGGTTATTCAAAGTATGTGCTCAATCAACTCAATGTTTACGGTGGGTATAAGGCCTACGTGCCGTATTTTAAGCAGAAATTGTCAAAAATGCTGACGACCAAAAGCATTTGCTGCAGACTATAATAGAAATAGCTGTCTAAACGTAAATTGTAGTGTAACGTGCATCGAGGATTTAGTGGCCCAAGACAAACATTTTTGGATCATTTTCAATATATATTTAGTCTAAAGTCTAGACATGTTTTTGGATAATATGGCGCATTGTACATGTCGCTTTTGTTTTGAAATCCGTAACCTGGAGGTAAGTTTCTTTAAAAAAAAGGAATCATCAGCTTGGTTCTGTTTTGCCTTTTAATCCCGGCACTTAATTCTTATTCCTCACTCAGCAACCAATCATCTCTAGGGGATAATATTCAAATTCATAAATGAAAAACCAAATGAAAACGAAAATAACGGTGTACTATCCTATAAAGCATCCTATATAATTTATAATGGTCAGGTTTAAAAATGCAGTATCGATTGCCAGCGGTCTAGACTCGAGTAATCAAGTTTCATACTACTATAGATACAGTACGAAGCATAGCAATTTATTTCACTCGATGCGACTTATTTGCGTAAATTAACGGCAGTCACTGCAATAAACCAGTAGGCTAATATAATTTTGGCGCATTGCCGTCTTCACTAAATTATTGCGCTGTCTTTGAAACGTGTCGTGCATAAGATGTCTCCTTTGTAACCAACATTTGATTGTGAGTCGAGCACCAAAAACACCTCCGAAATCCCAACTGTCGAGGTAGGTTCTCGAGATACCTTCATAATTTGTCTATAGAACTAATTTCTATGTAGGATGACCTGAAAAGGAAAGCTATATAGAAATTAATATGTAGTTAGTGCGGGCAACTCCTGGGTCGTTTGAGGTTAACGGCACGCGTGAAAGCATTAAAAGATCGTCGACATAAGTCACGTTGAAACCTCGTAGCAACTGCGTCTGTTCCTTGGTAACTGATTTGTCTGTGGGGATTGATCGATCCACGCATGCAGCATCCCTGATGATTAATAGTAAATGTGATGCGCGTCGAGCGTATTTGCATCGGTCGTACCCCTGGCCGGTACCTTCCATCAGGACGTAACCAACCGATTATTTATTTGGCGTGAGATTCCTAGCATGCACGACTTCTCCCCAGTTTGCCACTCGAGTAGATTCGAAAGAGCCGATCCAGGACTTAAAACTAAGTCCCAGATATGGACTAAGAGAGAAGGAAAAGCAAGAAAAATGACGCGGATAAAGGCTGGTCTTGAAAATCCAATCTCGTTTGGGCTCTCAGTTAGATGGAAAATTGACTTGACGGGAGGTGCGCGGGGTGGGATCATTTAATTTGTTTTCAATGGAACCTATCGGCGACCGATATTGCCTCTGGTAATCACACTGCCGTTTCTTCTCGATATCAGCTGAAGAAATGGACCGGAAGGACCTCTGACGGCGTGCTCTACACGCCGTTTCACAGCATACCTGACCAGGGTGCACTGTATCGATCAAGAGACGAAGGAAATCGGCCTCCATTGTAGTTTTTTTTTCTTTCTTTTCCTCCGTTGTTACCGTGATGATAAGGCGAGGGAATAACCGCAGCCTCAAATTGATCCATCAATGGGGCAGAATAAATTGACGAAAGATAGTGCATGCAAAAAGGTGGATGCAATGTGACACCGATGTTGCTAGGGATTTGCCTACCATGACACTTGCGTTACTTTAAACCCACCTCCTCCATTCCTCAGCCCAATCAATACTGGGTGAATTGGGAAACGTGTTTTGATCAAATTCCAAAATTGTTCAGCGTTTTCTTTTTGTCTTTGACGTGCCAAACCAAACGAAGTCATTGAAATTCGCTTTCCAGGTTATTGCCACTCGTATTTCAGGCAAACTGTTATCGAAAGTATTACGTATATTTTACGAGTTTCCATTTCAAAATTTCGCTAATTATGCTTACTTTTAAAATGTATTATAAGCCGCACGTTCCGGCATCAAGTTTTAGAACTCCAGCCGAAACATATTTAGACAAACTCGCTTAATAAAAATTATAGTTATAGTACGAACTATGTTATTTCCAATCCCCGTCTGCAATAATGCAATCTTCGATAACGGCTCATTTTGGCGCAAGTAGATTTTTAATTTTTTTAACATTTATAGTTATTATTGTTGAAATCATACTTGTTTTTTCTGATTTCTGATAATACGAACCAGGGTTTGAACAAACAAATGTTGATGTACCTCGGACTTCGTCTTAACGAGTTTCGACTGTATTTTTATGCTGTGAAATGCTAGTTTTGAAATGAGCAGTTTCTTGTCAACTTCCTCTTTTCTTCCTCTTAAGCTGAAATAATCAACGAAAAGGCATTCAATTTTTTGTGTAAGCGTGTCGATGCCTTTCGATGGCCTAAATTACTTGTCATGTCATGCTGAAAATCGATTTTACCTAAATCAGACTTTTAATCATCCGTTAAAAACGAAATCATGCATTGGAGCAAACGGAGCATATCTAAGAGCACTATAGAGTTCTCGGAATTCGTAATCTATCCCACGAGTGTTGTTAGACGGGATTTTTATTCCGAAATAATGAATTCGGTGGAATTATTGTAAAGCCGAGAGACTTATTGATAGTTCGTGTTATACATAAACTAATCGCAGCTTTTCATCGGTCAATTCCTTCGCGAATCTTGGTTGCGCTACAATTACCGCAACAGTTTTCTTTTTTTAATGTTTCTCATATATAATAATGGAGCCATTTTGGTGCACTTTTTATTATGTCTCGGAATGGGTATGCTCCCCTTTAATTACCCACGTAGTGGCTGTTAACTGATTAATGGCTCGTTTGTATTTCCTGGCACGGTAACGCACCCGGCGAATGACAATGCTGCCACGCAACTTCTACTATAATCCTAGATTCCCTCAGGATGGTCGTTATATACGTATTTTATTCCTCACGGTGATATGTCAGCAAAATAGGGAACCATCCAGTTTTTAGAAGAGAGCTATTAGAATTGATGGAAAATCTTTCGGTCTGTCAGGAGTGGGTGCTAGATGCCACCCAACTTACGCCAATTCAGATGCAAATTATGATAGAAGCTATTAAAAAGTTATCAAGCGCCGCCGTGCCAAACATTAGCAGTTACTGCCAATGGCAGATTTTTGTAGCAATTCGTGACTACGTCGCGGAAGATTAGATATTCAGCATGCGTCATTGCTATAATTAAAAGCAAAAAATAACGCGTCTTGAGGTGTTAGGTTATTTTCATGACGCCACAACCGGGAATCGTGAAAATAAGGATAAGCTTTCATTATTTTTCACGTAATTCTTCCATTAATTTCCGTTTTATTTCAATTATTTATTCATGATTTTGTAATTGGTTTACGAGTAAGTCTACTCTAGCAGGTTTGCTTCTCATAGGCTCGAAACTCAACGTCGTCACAGTTTACTACAGAAATGTGTAAATTTATGCATAAGATCGAAACATTTTTTCGTGGTTCGGATAAAATACAGTACAAACTATTACTGGTTCATTGTCGTCACCAAAGAAATTTCTTCATGCGGAATTGAGTGTTGGTGTCGCATAGAATTTCCATCGTTATTTTCTGATCAGGATTTAAAAAGCAAATAAAAATGCATTTCATGAAATTGTATTATAAGCAGGGATATATTGTAATGAATAAATTATGTAGTTTTCTTTGATTGACAAAGGCATTTCCGAATGTTTCGTGCGAAGCATATACACAGAAGCATCGTGCAAAGCATTTACACAGAAGCATCGTGCATGAGATACTGCTGCATTTTAGACATTAAATTAATCTACAATGAGGTTTATCCATCAAAAGATATTGTGCTAAATAATTCCTGCATATGTGGATGGTCTTTTACAATCATTGCGTTTTAGAAAATTCAGTATATTGGTATATACAGTATTGGTATATACAGGGTGGAACAGAATAGAGAGACATCCCATTTTTTTCTTTCCTGTTTGTAAATTCGGTTTGTGCGGTTAAATAGAAAGTCATGCGTGCTCTATCCAATGATGTTGATACATTTGACCTAGCTATGACAATTGCTTCACGGAAACGTGTGCTCAAAGTTTTTACCGTAACACCTAAGACAAAATGTTAAATTTGGAAAGGGAATAGCATGGTTTGTTTGTATGTATTCAATTGGTTTCGTCTTCATTGGCAATTATTTGCAGCTAGCAAACACCAATTGCTAGCTGCGCTGCAGCACACTGGTGCATGAAGGTCGCTTCACTTCACAGCAGTGCACCAGTGTGCTGCAGCGCAGCCAGCAAGATTGTTTGCACCTGTTTTCAAAACATTGTAGCAACTTCAAATAATTGCCAATAAAGACGAAACCAGTTGAATACATATAAACAAACCGTACTCTTCCTTTTCCTAATTTGACATTTGGGCCTAGGTGTTACGGTGAAAATGTTTGAGCACACGTTTTCCATGAAACAATTGTCGTAGGTCAAATGTTACATCTTCATTGGATAGAGCACACATGACTTCCTATTTATTTAACCGCACAAATAGAATTTTTGTAGCTATAACAGGAAAGAAAAAAATGGGGTGGCTCTCTATTCTGTTCCACCCTATATATTCTTTTTTTATTAGCACGATCGATAATCAAATGTCCAGCAACAGTACCCTTCTATATTTACGCCCCCCTTTCCCCTCCAACCACTTCATATCAGACTTGAGGTCATGTTTAATGAATATTAATATACTTTTTCAATTAGTATTCATTAAATTCATTCGATTTGCCAAACTTGTGAAGTTCGCTCGAAAACCTCTTGAGAATATATAGCATTGGGAAGATCAATATATTTATAAAAGGCGTCATCTTCCGGATCTGGAAATGATGATTTTGTCATCATTCCTCATCAAGAAGTGCTCTGCAGCAGCTGTGTCACTGCAAATTATTGAAATTGCACTGTATTTGAATTTCCCCGTTTTCGCCGTAAGCAATTAGAGTATATTTTCGCGAGGCCACGAATGGTGCAGGAAAAATGTTATTCGTAAGCTATTCGCACTAATGCCCGCAAAAGCAATTTAAGCTCGATACTAATTTGAGGTTTTACCATGAATTTGCAGTTCGTTCTTCGCGTCTTTATATAGCGAGTAGACGCTTTATTTTGTATTTCTTCAACCTATTTCTCTTCGTTCAGATTAATACCAATTTCCCCTTTCGAACCTCGCTTTCAACGCCTTCATATTTTATGAAGCAATTTGCATGGCGTCGTGGTCTACTAGCGTTTGTCACCGACGTGTTATTAGAAAACCGCACATCTTATAATGTTTCTCATTAGAGATGCTTAATGAATTTTCCACTCTGTCTACATGCGTATGTCTTCTGCAGTTCTGCTCTGTAATACGAAAGCAACGTCTTTTGTTCAACATTGTCGCTACATCCGCTAATCTTCACTTTCGGTTTGCTTCGGTCCTTTTCATTTTGGATATAAATTATTTGCCATAAATAATTATTAGTTTGTTCGCGGGATGTGCGTTGCACTCTGCGATAAATGCATACGGCAACGTGGAAAGTTATTGGACCGTGCGAGAGACGTGCGCGCTTGATCTCAAAAGTCGGATGGCACACCAGGAAAAGAGGCAATATCATGGGATTTGAACGTGGAATCTCCGAAATCCACCTGACATTAAATGGATGGCCTTTTCAAACGTGCGTCTTCTGCGCCAATTGTTTGCTCCATTCATCCAGGGTGGCTGCGGCTCTGAAAAATCGAAAAATATACATCAGAGAATTCGGTGCAAGAAGGCCTCGACAAGAAATAGTTTCTTAGGGAAATGCTTTTTGCAAACAACTCCACGTGAATTTTCAGCACCGCTCTTTTTTTAGGGACCATTGAAAAAGGACGTCCTCATGTAGAAGTAGGATGGGGGGGGGAGACACAATTTGGCAGGGGGAGGGAGGGGGTAGGACCAACTCGGACGTCCACGTGATGGAAAAAATGCCAAATAAAACCAGTTCCCAAAGTAAAAGGGAAATTGGGCGCAATATCGCATAGGAGGGTCAGTAAACAGGGTACCTCCAGTCCTGGAAAACCTGGAAAAGTCAGTGAACTTGAAAAGCTCAGTCAGTGTCCATTTGCAAACTTTCAAATTTCCCCAGTACAAATTTGCAAACTTTTCATTTTTACCGAGCATAAACTTGCAAAATTTTCAAACTTTTCCGAGGTCATCTTTGTAAATTTTTGCACGTTTTCTCGAGGACAAATTTGCAACATTTTCCACGTTTTGGGAAGCACAAATCTTCAGCATTTTCAACAGTTTCCGAGAAGAAATTTTCAAAATTTTCAACAGATTCTAATGAACAAATTTTTCCGAATACAATTTTTTTGAAGTCCAATGGTAGGGAATGAGACCAGTTTTGGGCAAATTTTGTGGGCGTCCTTTTTAAATGGCCCCTTAATGAACACTGAATGCATTCGTTATACTATACCTCAGAAATATTCCTGACAATTTTTCAAACTATATTTTCAACATTTTAAAATTGAAGAAAATTCATCTGCATCGCGAATTAATCATCCCAGCCAATGTATACATGTATCTTGAAATTACATTTTCTAATATATGCTTCACATGGCAATTTAAACATGAATACTGTCTTACCATTATGGTTGCTTTTTTTCCAACTTTGGAAGCAGCGAGCCGCATGCCCTCTGGAAAATCTGTAATAAGGTTATTAGATATTGCGATGTGGTTTTCCTTGCGCAAAAGTAAAGCCAAATCCATGCGAGACAAGAAGAGAATTCGTAATATTATTAAAGAATGTAAGAGGTGTACTCAATTTTTTGTTGGCAGTTTAGCGTCGCGGTATACAGGATATGTACATGTACTGTATAGACTTTTTACTTTTTAGGTAAAAAAACTTTTTCGACTGTATTTGAGCCGTGGCCAGTAAATGAAGACTTACATCTGCCAAAACATATTTAATATTTTATTAAGGACCAACGTTGCAGTGACACGCTTACTCAGACATTTCGATTCAAAAGCTTCTATATTTTCAAACTGTCTTCCATTTTGTTATTTTTCACTCCATGTCGCTCGCCCGGGCTTAGTAGAGAAGTGGGCTGGACCTATTGGATTACTTGAAATTCTACTCAACTAAGTCCCTTATCTTTTAAATTCGCTTTACTCCTAGCAGCGCAAATAGCTTCGACGGCAAAGTTTGCACAGTCGAGCTTTCAATGTTCGCAATGGCGTGAGCGCTTTGTTGCCTAGAATTTACGACAGAATACTTGCATAAATCTATGAAAATGTTGCGTTGTAAAAGGCTGCAAACGGCGGGGAAAAAGCCGTAATTGAATAAATTAGCTTCTACTTCTATTCTCAATTAATGCCCGCGGGTAAAAAAAGCGTTGGTGCTTTATCGGATTCTTGGATGAATTTCTTGGTCATCGGACTGTGCCAACTCCTATCTGAAATGTTTATTTCCTCTAACGTTTGGCTATTCAGCGTCCACTCAAGAGGGAATAACTTAGGGGGTAATTTACTGACGTGCTTCTTGAATGTCGTTACATAACCTATCGGTTTTTTGCCGTTTCCATCCTTTGCCAAATTCGGGCCACTGGAGATTTTCTGCGCCGAAAGGATTTTCGTACTGTAGTTAAAGAGGCAACGTAGATTAGATGTGCTTCCGAAGTCTAGCCTAAATACTCGGATTATATTACATACACGTAATGCGGATTGCTCTACAGTATGTTCAGTTCGCAAAGACTGCTTGGTGTTTTAGGATTACTGTATATTAAACAGGGAAAAAAACATGAACCAACAACATTTACTCAACAACCAGTTGGTGTACCGTAAATACGGAATTAAGCGCCGGGGCGCTTATTTGCACAATCCGGGAGACCCCCCCGGCGATTAAATGAGG
>JAQGAO010002939.1:0-18267 GCA_034697705.1 Ommatoiulus sabulosus
AATGACGCCCCGGCGCTTATTCGCACATTTCGGGAAACCCCCCGGAGATTAATTGAGGTAGGCGGCTATTGCGGGTCCGGCGCTTAATTCCGTATTTACGGTATCCACATAGGATATGCATTCAGTGTTAAAGCCCCCGAAAGTGAAGGCCATTGGTATTTGACGATACGGTTTCACAATATGTCACTCCTCGGATTGGCTAAAGTAAGCAAACTTTTGTTGTGACAACAGACTCATCACAAAACGGAAATTGCAGGCGCTTCATGATGTCAATATGAAGCCTGTGTAAACTGTTGTTTGGAAAATCGCCAGGGTCCTGCCGCAGTCTCAAATGGACCCAATTAACAGAAATGTCACCCCAACCCCCACCCGTGCAGACTTCTGTCAAGGCTAGTGCAGTGACTCAAACGTAACAGAATAATCGATTCTCGAGTCATCTTATTCTAAATTGATCTTTGGAAATGTGTCATTTTGAATTGTATTACTCCGCTAGTATTATTCATCGGTGGATGAAGATGCCTAGTAAGATGGGTCCTGTTAGGCTTACGTTTTAATTAAAAAATAGCTTCATTTTTTTCTTGCCCATATAACCAACTTTAAATCAAGGAGTTATAATTATGGAGCCATCTTACTGTAGTCTCCCATTAACTTCAACCAGAAGTCTCTCTAGTCGTTTTTTTTTTCTTTTTCAGATGCGCTATTATCTTCATCATATGGCGTAGTAGTGATTAGGTTTTTAATTAAAAAGTTGGTTTACGCCTATAACGCTCGTGCGGTATTAGTAAATTTGCGTAGTAATTCAGCGATGAACCTCATTATGAGGTAATTTAAAGGTTAGCGTTTGCGTAGAAAACGCACCCTCTGCTTAAGCTGTTTTGCCTATAGTGCGCTTTTGTAATTGCATTCGGTATGCATTTTCGCAATTTATCTACGAAAACGTTGGCAGAAAAGATGTTTCTTTTTAAGCGCTTTTCTTCATGAATTCATTAACGGAGTCATGTGGCAATTCAAGGTATTGACAGTTCAAGTTCAAATCATTGTGCTGTTTCTAAATTTCTTCTTATGTTTCGAATGTAAAACTTGTACAGGATAGCATCACGTTAATGAAATATGTCGCCAAAAGTAGTAGGAAATGTATTGGAAAAAAATCTTACAACATGCACGTTAACGATGTTAGGTTAAAAAGTTAACTTTAGAACATTTTTATCGTTTAAAAACACAAAAACCGACGTGTTCACGATTGTGCAACAACATAAACTGGAACACGGGAATTCCTTAAAACAGAGTATCATAAGCAGGTGATCGTAAGCACCAATTACAATAAAATTTGCAGAAAATGTCGGAACTTATTGTTAGAAAAAAAAAACACAGAACACGACAAATTGTCGCACATCTCTATTGAATTGCCGAATAAATTTTTTTTGAAAGATTTAAAAAAAACCAATTCGAGCATTATAAAGTATTTTCAAGAATTAATAAAATGTGAACTGAGCTAATTACGCATTATATTTAGGATTCGAGAGACACGGGTTTGAAACCCGACTTGTGATTTTCTAAATATCTTTGCGGACAAATGTCGCGATAATTCCACGTGATAGTTGCTTGAATAGTTTAATAATATCTAGTAGATAAACAAACGAAAATACGCCCCAAACGGTCTCAAAAGAGCAAGTTTTTTCAACACTCGATCATGTACGGCATATCAGTTTGTTAGCCTTTTAATTTCAGTTATGACATCATATCAGTTGCTTATTGGTGCCATACAAGCAAAGTATGCATTACTCCTCACGCGTCAGGGGTTGAAATAAGAACCGAGCTGTCTTTATTATATTCGTCATTTGAAGCCCACGTGCCATAATCTGATTTGAATTTCTGCCATGTAATTTGTGAAGCACATTTTTTCGACTTCTAATTAATTTCCAAGCAGATATAAAGAACCGAATACATAGATGCGATTTTGGCGCCGCCATATCCCTCAATTAATCCCACGACGTTATCAATCCTCCCCAGACGGCTATTATTTGAATCGCGAGCATTTCGAGTCTATTTTTATTTGAATTAATGTCTCTCATTTTGCATATAACCGAATAATCTGATTGTTGTGAAACCTTATAGGTAGGTCTAGGTGTGGTCTCGTTGTTTTGCAATTCAAATGTTGGCAGAGATAAAGACCATCTATTCCCACTCGGGTGATAATTAATAACGCACTCATTTCACGCGGATATAGAAAGGCAATCTCGAAATAATTCGGGTTGAAAGTACTGTGCATGGGGGCAAGATCACGGAGCTAGGGCGAGACAAAGTCTATTTTTGTTATGAATAAATTCACAATTAGAAATACCCTGAATACAATGTATGACGAAGGAAGGGGGTTGGAAAGTTGAGCCTGTCTGATATAGTTTCTCTGACTCATAAATGGGATCATTTAATTAAAAATGGCCGAGGTAAACATTACTCATGGAAATTTGACTACAGCAGAAGTTCATTTTCATCCACTTTGAAATCTCGAGTTTTACACAGTTTAAGGTGTCATCAAAGGCAAAATTTAAAAAATCTAAACTTTTCACCATATATGATTTTGATGATGATCTGCAACATGATTGATCAAACATATATTCGATATGAGAAATGAAATTTTAAATTGTGAATACATGTAACTCAAACGTAGAAATTTCTCTATTAACAACCGAAAAAGATTTAAATCGACCATTGTTTTCTTAACAAGGAACGGTATAGCATTGTCAAATTTGTCATAAGCACACAAATCTGAGTTACACGTCTTTCTCATTAACGATCAAATCCTTTCCAACATGAAATTTGCACATATATTTTCATTTACATTTTTACATTTATTTATGAGACAAAACAGACATAAGAGGGTATGTATGTATTTTTAGATTAACTTGCATAAAAAGCCTCTGTTTGAATAAAATATTGCGTCGCAATATTGACGTTAAAAGCATCTTTGGTTAAAATATATGCAAGTAGCTTGCCAATTAAAGTTTAAAATGCTAGCAGGTTGATATGAAGATGAGAGCAACGGGTGAATTATATATAATGTACGTGCGGCATAAATAATAATTTTATATCTATAATGCTATATAATGCTTTTAATTTATATACGTGGCTTTACGCAAAACGTGATGACAATTTCGAGCAAGACGCTATTGCTTTACAATATGGAGAATGTACTGTGTTAATTGAGAACGAATTTTTCAAACGTCGAAGAAATATGAATTTAATGTAGTATGTTTATTAGAGGTACATGTATTTGCAGGGATCGATGCTTTTTACTTTCACAAATTAGGCATGCGCTTTTTCTTTCATTTTTTTTAAATTATGCGAACATGAAGTTAAGTGAACGTAATCCTCGTGATATTTGAAAGACACCTCTTAGTCTTGCAATCATGGAACTTAGCGCAGTATTTTCATGATATAATGCAGTATATAGCCTATTGTATGCATGAATAATATACACTTTATATTATAAATACTCGAGTAAAACAAATACTGTACATGTAAGACAGCTTCCATAAATATTTTTACAATGTTTGACACGTTAATATTTTTAGCATCTCATGTACAAGCAAGTACAAGGCTTGTGAAGAAAGTTATTATGATTCATATGAAAATTTTGGGGAACATTTCATGAGGGAACACGAAAATCCTCCAAATTAGCGTTATTTTGATGGCAATTTTTGATTTGTGTTGCAGGTCGCGAGTCTCCGTTTATTGTCGGGACATTCTTGGATGGCATAGAACTTGGCACTGTGAAGATTTTGCTAAGCCGGAAACACTTCTGCCTCAGGTCTGTAATTCATCCCTATCTCCAGACAGCATGCATATTTTAAATAAGGCTTTGCTCATATGCCATTTGCTTTTCGAATTTTGGAGTGTGGATAAGCCGCGATTGATTTCTTGCATAATGTTTTTTTTAAAATTTTCACAAACTGCTAAATGTCCATGGCAGGACTGCGTACATGGCACTATTTCAATTGACCTTCCGGTCGCAAATCTCGTTGCCCTAATTGCGAAACATAAATTCTGCGTTCATTAAAGCTTATATAGCGAATGTGGCCCTCTAAAGATTGCTCCTGGTGCATAATCTTCTGGGGCATATTTTATGGAGAAAATGTAATCTCCTTTAATGTTTACTGAGTACTGACTTTGTCAGTGTCACGTGTGTGGGTCCGTAACTCCGTGGATCCGGTCGTGTTTCTCGCGTCGCCGCAGTGTGGCGTGACGACGCGTGGCAGCGACTGTTTGACGATAGGGGCGTTGCATTGTGGGTATAAAATGGGAGACTGGGCCGAGTGCGATACGACTAAATCCTGTTTGACGGAATATATCACTTCGTAATCAGGTTGTCAGAGTTAAAACTATAAAACAAGTAGGCCTAGAGCTTTTCTGCGTGACATTTATTTATACCCGGATGGCACTGCGCATGCCCACAAGCACGAGTTTTGGCAGCTACATTAATATGCAGGGTTGCGACGAGGGGTTTATCGAACAAAAAAGCTCGTAGAATACACGCAGTGTTTGGTGGTTTTTTTTGTTTTTTTTGCACACGTGCTGAGGGTCAGTATACCTGCGTTCCAAAAAAAGTGTCCGTCACAGCAATATTAATAATGCTCCATTGTGACTCCTAAATGAAAAGTGAGCGTAAGTTCATCCTTGTCCACTGGCAACGCATAACATGTCATTGTCTTGTGCTCAACCTTATAAGCAGCTTGAACGCCATTCGGTTAAATTCTAGTCGAATACAGTATATGTTTGTAAAATAAGTTCTTTCTTGTGTTTGAAATGATTTTCATTGAAATGTTTTGAATACTTTAAATTTAAATTTTTGAAATGATTTTCGCATTGAAAAGTTTGAAGTGATTTTTTTCATTGAAATCTTTGAAACGATTTTCGCTGAAATATTTGAAATGATTTCCATTGAAATGTTTGAAGATTTTCATGGAAACGTTTGAAATTGTTATAATTGAAATGATTATCATTGTAATGTTCGAACTGATTTTCATTGAAATGTTCGAAGTGATTTTCACTTAAATCTTTTAAACGATTTTTATTGAAAGGATTTTCAATAAAATGTTTGAAATTATTTTCAAACTTCAACATTACAACACTTGACCAAGGGCTGATAGCATCAACGAGGATTGCTTTTCGAATTTCGAAAGAATATTCTTCGATTTTTGAAATCATTATAAACAATTGATAATCCACTTTCAATATCGATATAATTGAAACAGCAATTGAAATTTAAAGCTTTTATCGATTCGTAATTATCCGAGTTTCAGAATCCGCTATCTTAATACCGATATACACGTGGTGTAATGCGCAATAAAAACGTTTATTGGGTGATCAAAATAATCGGATATAAAATGGCTAACAGCCGGTAATGGTCGATCCACATTAAAATTGGGTAATTAAAACTTTGGTTTCGTTGCGTGGAATCAATAAGTACGTAGGCCTAATTGCAGGTTCTTGCACGCCTCTGATAACAAGATAGGCTTAACAATCGCGCACTAAATCAAGGAATTTAAGCACAGTTTTAAGCCCTGTGGTTGAATTATGATTGCATTTGATAGATCGGGTCTTAAATTGTGGCACGCGCATGCTTGCGTAAATAATGTAATGATCATTGTCTTTATTTAATGACATGAAAGTAACCCACGCGCTGTTAACTTTTAAAATCATTCGACGAGCATTGATACATCTTATAATGTCAGGAGCTAACTTGGATGCATAATGAGTATGTCAAAAGTCACGAATTATTTGAGCAATTAGACTTTTGCTGTAGTCTGTACTTGAGCTAGCTGCTTGTGAAATAATCATTCAAACTTTGAAATCACCAAAACCGAGATTTGCATGTTCTGTTAGAGATCTAATGTTTCGAAGGTCCTATAATAACAGATTCAGAAACCAGACGAAGGGTTAGACTTGAATTATAGCAGTACTAATCTATTTTTTTTTAAATAATTGATAGTTTCTAGTATATAGTTGGAAATATGGGCTGGTCTAACCTGTGGGCTATCCCTATTTAGATAAGTATATAAGGAGGTGAACCGTGGTGTTATCTCACCATCATAAACGGCTCGTTTATACTTCACATCATTACTCGAAGCACCGTGTGTAATTATGGAATATTAAATGGCCCAAAAACTACCCATTAGGATGAGAATTTGGGAAAACGCTTAACCATGTATAAGTGAACCTGTTTTTTTACAGCAATGAATTATCTTGCATTTCCGTGCAAAACTATAGAAAGTGAATTGAGAACGCGAGTTAGCCTCTGTTATTAATAAGCCAGTATAATAATAATCGTTTTAAAATTTGTGGAAAAAGAGTTTAAAAATGTATTTGGTGTGGGAAACAAAAATATCGTAAATATATCATGTCATGTAAATTGAAAACAAATTCTTATATTATTAGTAATTTTTCTGGCGATTGATGAAATCCCTCAAATCCAGGACATGTATACAGTGTTGTATATCTTTCCTAAACACGTGGTGAATAGTTAATCCGCGCGGAGCAAGACTCGTAAATCCATAAGTACGCACTTAGTTAATTAATGGCAATTAAAATGAAAGCGCTTGTCCTAAATGCAGACTGATGGCATTATTGCCAGTATTTCCCACCGAGAACACCGAGATTGCGTCTCGTTCAAATTACGGAAATTGATTTTGCTTTTTATGTTTCTTTTGGTTGGCAATATATTGCTTTCCCTCCGCGCAAGTTGGCATGCACTGACTTGGTTTCTGCCTGGGAGCGCAAATCAGACAATGTTAGCGATATTTTTCCTTTTGAACAAAATTGGCTTAATGTTAAGTCGCCAACAAATCCTCCATGCATGTTTTCTAATTGCGAATGCAGGCTGTAATTAAATTATTTTAATGCGTTTATACGCGAGTGTTTAATCGCCTTGCCTGCTGAGACAATGGAAATGTCTGAGGAGATGAAAACGTCTCCTTCGACTACATTTCAGGCAGCTAGCGAAGGCATATTGCTTATCTCGCCCAAAAGATCGCATTTATGGATCTGGAAATTACTGGCAGCAAAATGGGAACAATGATTTTCCTATCGCTGTTTAGCTTCTTTTTGTTTCTGAATTTATTAATGATTTCATAAGCAGACAACCGTAATTTGATATATGCACTTGTGGGAGATATAAAACATCATGCAAACGCGCTTAATTTCATAATGTTTCTCGTTATTAATGATTTTTCTTGTCATTCACTTTGGACGCGTGCGAAACGAAAACAAAATGGCGGCCGATGGGAAGCCGAGCCTGAGCTCGCAAAATTTCAACTCTTTATGCCATCGGGGTGTGATCAATAGATTACGAAGATGTTTACGAGCGAAGAAGAGGTCCGTAAACATGTTTAATTTAAGTAACTCGATTACACTCCATGGATAAAAATTCGACGAACACAACATGCACAATCCGCCACCTGGCGGCTAATTTCAAAAGCGAAAAATGTGCGGATTCTCACGCAATTTCAGCGGATGTGACGTCACGCAGCTCGTGGGCGTGGTTAATGTGACTTGGTGTACGTTGTGGGGTACATGAATCTGAGAATCGGGGCGCTAAAAAAAATAGATTTTTTTTATCCGAAAGTAAATATTTGGATGCTGCTTTGCCGCTGCAAATCAAAAATTGTTTGAATTTTCTCGTTTATTTGTAAATAAATAATTAATAAATAATCTATAGCAAAGGCCATCATTTTTGTAACTGTATACCTGAACACCTTATGCAAGTACACCTTGACGTACCCTACTTTGTCTTAGCTGGGCGGGGCAAGACCGCGTCATCTGCTTGTCGTCTGCTCGGGAAAGTTATCCATTGCGGCTCGTCACGATGCACAACAAAATTGGACGTGAACCGGATTTACGTAGAGCGGAACATCATGCATGCGCATGGGCACGTAATTGTATCGTGCAACTGAAGTGAATTTTTGAATAACTCAACACCACCATCTATAGCACGAGCAAAACATTAAATGGTGGTTTAAGACCATTTTCGAAACATCCGCGCAGATAAAAATAGCAACAACGGCGGTCGTTCGCATTATTAACATTCACGAACGTCGTTCTTCCTTTTCCGGAGCTTGCCACACGATAAGCCCACATTTCCCCACCAGAGGGTGCGTCGGAAAAAAAGCCGTCTCGTTTCGCTACTTTTGAGCCCGGCTGTACGGGAAGTGCATGTAGCGTTGCCGAGAGTAAATATCATTTCCCTGCAAAGGTGGGCATTAAAGGAAGTTGAGCGGGATTATATATAAAAGGAAAGTTAACTGCAAATACAAAACTCATAAAGCAAGAGAATTTCGGCGCCGCCTCACGCGCGTCTTGTAATGTTAAGATAAGAAGCCATTTTGCCCAAGACTGGAAGAGCTGATAATGAAAAGCAACCTGCAGCCCGCCAGTTGCGGTAATTACACACACTGACTTCAAATCTGCTCTAATGCGCCATTACACGAGCCTCGAGTCCTGAGGGGGTGAAATTGAAAGCGGGAAAAGGTGAGGGTAGGGGTGAGGGGAGGTGGAACGCCTTGAGCACGAAATGCTACTGTGTCAATGTTTGCCAACGAAAATGCAGTTCAAAAACGTTTTCGAAATTATGGCCGTAACCGTCTTATCAGCCGGCGCGCATACCTAATTATGGAAATTATTGACGCTTTTAGAAGGTCGATGACCTCATTGGACGTCCGCGAAAAGGGCGTCAAATATGTTCCGTGCAATTTCTGAAATGTGGCAAATTGTCGCTTGCTTTTTCACGCTATAAATGAAGGGTGGAGAAAAGGTGTTTTGCATCAAAAGAGCCCCACGAATTGAAAACAATCACGTCTTTCTCTTAATAGAAAATCATCACTTGTTCGCTAACCTATATTAGTTTAAACAGTGTGCATGAGGTAATGTTTAAGATGGGTCATGGCGCTGTGTAACCGCAGTGGGCAAAATTTGAAAGTGGACTCTTAGGTGAAGAATGTTTCTTTGACCTGCTATCTTGTAGCCAGTTGAACAATTTTTTTCGAATAAAAAAAAATAAACCAAATGTCTTAAATTTATGCTTTTGCGAAACTTATCTTTTGTTTACAATTTGCCACATGCCCAATGTGTCCGAAAATTGAGGATTGATCTTTTCAGGGAACCGTTTACCCCTGTATACAAGGCAATCACTGCTAGCACATCTGCTATGCAGGATTGCCCGCAATGTCGGCCTAGTAAAGATAATGCGCCCATATCCGCATCCGGTAGCGATCGACCCTCTACCTATCGGCCTACTTCGAAATCAAAGATTGTGAGGATTCTCGCCAAACTCTGATTCCTGGCGCAGATTAAGCGTGAAATGGATATCCGTAGAGTGGAACATTATGCGCATTGGCTCGTGTTCGTGCACTCTTGAATCGCGCGCGAGGTTTCGTAGTTAGATCTACGCTATTTTGAGTAGCTATCAGGACAACCTGCATACACGCAACACTGCGCTGTTTGTAAACTCACACGCATCAGTTCTCTTTACTTGTTTGTTTTTACCAGTTTGTTTACCAATGCATGCACCTTTTTATTTTCGTACTTGTGTACTTTGTCTACCAAAAAAAAAAGAAAGAAAAAAAAGGTAAAAGCGTGGCTAGTTGGACCTCGCTGACCGAAAACAGGGGATAAACGTTGCTCTTCTCTTGAAAAAAGTGAAGCAACCCCGTTTGACCAATTGACCAAGATGCTATAATTCAGCAGTGGTATCAGGAGAGAAACTCGCACTGGGAATTGCCAATGGCAGGCGACTTTGATAAAAGTAGCAAGATGCGAGCAAAAAAATGCGATTTAGCAAAGGCACCTTCCTTAAACGATTGCCTTTTCAAACAACCTCGCGACATTTTAGGAAGAAAAAAAAAAGTCAGTGAGGGTAACGTTTTTGGGGGTGGTCATTAGTGCGAGTCGCTCGCTCGGTGCTTGCCTCATTTCTCTCGAGATCAATGTTTGTTGCAATTCTTTCAGTGCTGCAGCCATTGCTTCGCATTAACTCAGCTTCTTCGTGGAAAGAAAAGGGGTTTGCCAGGCTGCGCAAAGCGCTAATCAAATCTTGGGGTCTTGTCATGTGACAGGGCCTTTTTTCAAGACTGATGACTTTTCATTTCATTCGACACGTAAGCCACTGTCCGCACCCACAGAGGAAATCATGGCTCGAAGCTACGTCGAAAATCCTAACCGTTAAACGATCCACGCGATGACGTCTCAACATGGCGCCGAGCTGGACTCGTTCGTACGAATACATGTACCGTAAATAGTATCGCATTTTCATAATGAAAATGAGGATTTTTTTGACTTAGAACTGCGTTTTTCCTTGACTTAAGAGGGTTGTTATGGAATTTCGGATGTCCGATTTTTGAAAGAAAAATGAGACATTTTTAATAAAATGTATTAAAATATTGATGACGCCATTCATTAAAATGCTGATGACGTCAATCATTAAATGTTTGATATGGCGTCATTCATTAAATTTCTGATGACGTAAATTATTAAAATTCTTATGATCACGCCATTCATGAAAGTTGTGATAGCGCCATTCATTCAAATTCTAATAACGTCATTCATTCAAGCTCTGATGACGTCACTTAATAAAATTCTGATGAATTTTGCTGTTGAATATATAGCTTCGACTTTGGTTCATTGGTTCACACAGTAACATGGACCCCACGGGGATGGGGGCTCAGCATACCCTATTCAAAATGAGCAATATCTGCTCGTGGTAATGCGATTTTCTACGCACCCTGTCTAGGTCAATTGGCATGCACATTGCGTGATTAGGCAACGTATGACTTATCTTCGCATTATGAAGTCCTAAGACCCATTTGAAAAACCTTTTATTTGTTATTTGATTTCGATTGAAGTGAGTGCCGCACGCATGCCGAAAATATGACGCTCACTGTGCCGAAACAGAGGCAAACCCAGGACAAGAATTAAACTGGGGATCGGGTCGATTGGAAAATTGAATCAAATTCAGCTCGGTTATAGGCCATTCTGGAAGCGTGCTCTTTTTTGTGTTGCGAATTTCGCCTTGTTGCTCAGAATCTCTTTGAACCTCCTCGTTTGCATATGTTTCTTGCAGGACTTTTAATGTTGTAGTTATTTTGCAATGCAAATGCCTCCAAATTTCATTAACTGCACGTAAAATTCACTCTCGGCAACCCCGTTTCGCAATTTTGCCGAACATCTTCCGGTGCAGCCTGCGAACAACAAAACGAAAATTGTTTCGATGTAATTGAAAGTAATTGCGTTTACATAAGAACTCGACTACGAAATGAACACGAATGAAATCCATACATTAACCCTCTCTTTTCGACCCTTTTCTTGGCTGGGGGTGGGGGCATTGATGAATGGCCCCTAGCGGGAGCGAACTTACTTAATAGTGTTAAGTGGCTGTACAATGCGGCCAGATCTTCGTTACATCGTTTGACGCTTGGTAGAATCCAGTTTTGATCTAATTCAACGTACATGTGCATACAGGTTATATTGAATTACATCAACTGAGACTACAATCGCCTATAGCTCCATACTCTGGTCATTTTCATTGAAATAAGTGGAGTGCCCAGACTGTATTTCATTTTGAATTTATAGCACTTCGCGATTTAAACATATTTACAGTATGGCGGTTGATTTCTTAAGATTGCTGAACTTTAAAAAAAAATTATTTAATGTAACCCTATTTTGAAGCATCGTTGGTGGTCTTCAAAAGATTTCGTTTTGTTTGACTGTACATTTTTACCAAAAAACTGAAAATGCTGGAATCAAACGAAATTTCAGCATTTGGAAGCAACGCATCTAAAATCGATTTCTCTACTTTGGTCAATTAGTATTTTTAAACTATGCAAAGTGACCTTCTCTTTATTAGGCCATCGACGACTCTATTCAATTCAATTCAATTCTTTACCCTGCAGTTAGTACATAGTACCATTTGGCAGGAGGATCATTATACAAATTAAGTCATGACTCATGTCCTGTAACGTACATGTACAAGCCTTCCCTTTTTACATGTATATGCTTTGGAATGGAAGTTGTTTCAAATTCTGACGAAACTGTGATGCTTTCTACGAAATTGCAATTCAAAAAATACATTTGCAACTCTTCGAGAAAGTCTCCAAATAACAATAAAACAAAACTGTCGCTAAATCACATGGACTGTTTGCAACGGTCTTGCGTCACATCTGATAACAGCTAGCCATAGTTGACAGATTGCCCTGCAGGTTCTGATTAAAATCTTGTTTAATGTGCATGCACCTATGAATTATTGATTATTATAGGCTCTTGTTTGCCAACTTCTGCGTTTCGTATGAATATGTCGGGTCCATTTATTTCGGCAATGGTTTATAATGCAAACATTGGCTAAAAGTATCGATGACACGGCTCCAGGTCTCCAGGTCCAATACCAGGCTAAACATAATACATGTTCTGGCGGCTCTATTTTTCAGGCCTGACAAACTCCCTTATCGTTCTCCGAATAAATATCAAAGAGCCCGCTTTGCAAATTATTAAAAAAGGGAGGAAAGTTAGGCGAAATCTCCATAATACCATGCAGCCTGTTTGTTGGCTCCATAAATCATTTCCGTTTTATAATAATTTCTTAAACCCCATAATGGCACTTTGATTTATGTTAACGTAGGCATCGTTCACGCAACTTTTAGCGATTGATACCGTTATTTTGCAGTCCGAAACACGCTTGCTAGCTGGGAAATGAATCCACGAATGCACCTAGTTCGCCTCATTAAGTGTAAACTTATAGCCCAATTAATTTCTCGGAGTTTTAATCTCATTCTGCGTTGGACTGACTCGTTGGTGTCAAAAGGCCAGACGGCGGTAAACCGACTGAAAATCTGAGTGTGCTGGGCTATGATGTATAACCACCATCCACACAGCACTCAATTGCAAGTTCATTAAAATGCGAAGGCCATTCCATAAAGGTAAAGTTGGATATTACGAAGATATAATGCATTTACAGTATACGCGCATATGCAAAGTTAATCAAATGAAAGGGATAACCTTTCTTATTCAACTATGCAACAATACTCAGTTCATTCTTATTATTGCCAATATATGTGAAGCATTCTTAATCCGAAATCCGAAAGGCTCCGAAATTCGAAACTGGCTGAGATTGTAACATGTAACAAAATCTCTCTCTGATGATCCCTAACAAAATTAGTAAAATAGTATATACAATACAGGTATAATACCTTGAGGCTATTATAAAGTGTATTGAAATGACCAGATAAATGAGTTTATTGTGTAACCATGTTCCACATACCCAAGAGATTTCATTATGTGCATGTTCAGTAGAACCTCTCTTATGTCAACTAATTGGGACCAGAGGTGGTTGACATAATCGAAGAGTTGACATAAGGGAGGTTGAAATTCCAACCAATAGAAAACTAATTTTAAAAAATAGGAAACAAGGCAATTAAGTATTCAAAGTTATTTTATCACATTACATGTACATATATATATCACTTTTATTGGGCAGGTTTAAAAAAATCATGAATCTTCTTCTGTTTCACCATCTTTATTTTTTTTTTGTCAAAGCCAAATCCCTTATTTTTTTAGTTGAAATAGCTGGACTACTGCTACGAGCAGGCCTCAAACGAAGAACCCTAATGTATTTAATTAATTTTCTTATGGTTGAGGCCTGCGTCAGCCAAAAAACGCACCGTTTGGTGAGCAGGAGCCAAGTGCTGATGAGTTGACATAATAGAGAGTTGACATATTAGAGGTTGACATAAGAGAGGTTCTACTGTATATCAAAATTATGCTATGCAGATATCACAAACTTTGGGTCTCCAAACACAAAAATTCCGAGAGCCCAAACTGCCAAAAAAAACGAATTATGCGAATCTTGGTTGTGAATGTCCGTTCACCAAGGCAAATTCCCTAAACTTTTTGGAAATATAAAAGTCTAAAAGATAAAAGGCGTTTGCTCTCAATCTCAAAATTCGAAATTACTAACTATGATGAGCTCTTTAAAATACAAAATATACTTATACTTCAGCGTAGTCCTGCATTCTTGGCCACATGTACAACATGGCTGCTTTTGCCAATGGCTAAATGCTGTTGGATTTCGAGTTGGCCCAACATTGGAGCAACATATTGCACCAACGTTGGCCAACCATTGGGCTGAAAGACATAATAATTACATAATAAAAATATTTCACTTTAGTTATCAGCTGGAGAGACTTCTAATACTGGAATCGTATCTGCAAATACATACATAGACAGAACTCGTTGTGAAATAAAGTCAGACCTTAACTGGTTTCGATCCTGCAACCTACCGTCCATGGAGACATCACCCAATAAACACAAGAAGCATTGGCCAACGCTTTTTCGGCATGTTGGCAAAGAATCTTTTCGGCGTTGGGCTGCATTGTTGGCCACATGTACAACATGGCAACTTTTGCCAACTACAAAATGCCGTTGGTTAATTCTGCAATTTCGATGTTGAATAAATGTTGTCAAATATTGCAGTTTTTTATACAATGAAGATAATGGCCAAATGCATAAACGATGACTAAAAACTGTACTTTGCCAACATCATGCCAAATCCGATGGAACGTCAAGAAAACTGCAGTTTTCCAACATCTGGCCAACGCAATGCCCACATCATAATTTCTGTTGGCTAATTCTGCAATTTTGATGTTGAATAAATGTTGTCAAATATTGCAGTTTTTAATGCAATAAAGATGTTGGTCAAATGCATAAACGATGTCTAAAAACTGCATTTTGCCAACATCATGCCAATGTCGAGGGAACGTCAACAAAACTGCAATTTCTCAACATCTTTCCAATGCAATGCCAACATCATAATTTCAGAATTTTCTAACATCATAGGGGGAACTCAAGCGCCGATGGTACAAATGTGCAAATGTATAATTTGCGTACTTTTTTGTACCTTGTCAGGGCAATACGAAAATTGCATGCATTTTAAGGTTAAAAATGGCACATTATTATTTGCTTGTACTAAACTAGCAAATGATAATGCGCAATTTTTAACCTTAAAATGTATGCAATTTTCGTATTGCCCTGACAAGGTACAAAAGTTCGCAATTTTCACACTTACACATTTGTACTATCGATGCTTGAGTTCCCCTATGATGTTAGAAAAATGTGCAATTATGATGTTGGCATTCCATTGGCAAGATGTTGGAAAATCCACAAATCCAAGGACCTAATAAGAAAAATTCCATTATTTCCATAAAAATTTCCACAATGGCGTTTTATTTTCAAGTTGTGGACAGAACATTTTTTTGTATCATACTTCATAATTTAATCAAAACAATAAACACATGAACAAGAGAAGACATCCCAAAGATATGGGAATCCAGAAATCAATCATCAGCAATAAAAATGTTGTTATATTACACCTTAAACCATCAGATTAAAAAAAACCTCACAGATTGTAAAATGTTATCACTATACCCAACAAAGATTGCCTCTTTTGCTTTTGGCACCAATTTGTCTTGGCCAGGGCGTTTGGACAACACCATTGGCCTTTCCCCGAAACGTCGAAAGTGGCTCACTCATGGTTTAGATCCTAACCACAGTTCATAGGGAGTCTTTCCATTCAGCGTGCGCGACACACAGCGGTTGCGGATGTAATTCGTTGTCCGGGCAGCCTCACCCCAGGATGCCCGTGGAAGTCCAGATTGGAACAGCATACACCGGATCATTTCCATTATGGTCCGGTTCTTCCTTTCTGCCATATCGTTCTGTTGTGGCGTATAAGGGACGCTCGTCCTCCTCTGGATGTCAGGGACTCTGAGCGCCTCGTCAAAAGCAGCGCTCATCTACTCTCCTCCACCGTCCGTTTGAAGAGCCTCAACCTTGCAACTGGTGCGCAACTCTGTCCTTGTCTTAAAATCCAGGAAAGCTTCAAGGGCCTGGCTCTTCTTGGTTAGAATGGCCATTTCACACCAGCAGAAACGGTCATCGATGAACATCATAAAATATGACCGACCACCATGCGACGTTACCCGCATCAGACTGCACATGTCCATGTTCACCAGCTCGAGTAGTTTTGCGGCATGTTGATGGTCTTCTTTAGGAAAGGGTAACACAGAAGTCTTCCCTGCATCACACACGCTACAGGGGAGTTGAGATGAAGTGGCACTCCACTTCAAACTCCCAACAATCTCGGACTTTCGTATGGCGTCCAGGTCAGCCACGTTGAGATGGCCGAAATGTTCATGCCACATCTGTTGCGTTGGTCCCGAAACATCAGGCGCAATCGCAGCCGCCTGATTTTTGCTTTTTCGAGCTAAATCCTTAAAAATATAGAGGTCCCCCTCTCGCGGTGCCCAGATCATCCGTTGACCATCTGGATTTCTGATGCCCGCTCCGGATTTGGTGAAAAGCACGGTGTTGTTACGATCCGTTATCTTCGCCACGGACATCAGGTGGGTGCGCAAGTCTGGAACGTGGAGAGTGTTCGGTAAATACAGTACCCCGCTTGAGCGCTGCAAAACGGCGTTTCCTGCTCCGTCTATTGACACCTCTGTTTGGTGGCGAGCGACAGTTTTTCTTCTTGATGGCGGAACTCCATGAGCATGTCTCGATGTGCCGTCATGTGGGACGTCACTCCACTATCCAGCAGTTAGGTCTTAGGATCTTCGGTGATGGCCGCACTGGCATCTCCTCCATCCACTAAGAGGGCTGATGCCGAAAAACACGAAGCTCCTTGTGGTGAGCCATTTTCGGCGTCCATACAGTCCGCGATCCTGTGTCCTGGCTCCCCGGAAAGCACCCTTTCCTGTCTTCGGCTTGCTCGGTGCAGGCTGAATGGGGCGCCCTGCCAGTGCCAGATTTCTTCTTTGGCTGAAGTTTCTTTTTAAATTTAATACAATAATGATATGTAACAATAATACCGAATGTGGTTTAATACTATTTTATGTAATAGTAAGAAAGCACAATTAATAATTATAATGAAATAATAATATTAAGTTTTATTTATCGTAACCTATAAAAAACTAAAACTCAATTTACTCTTGAGATTAATAAATTTATGATAGTTTGGAAACTCAAAGCAACAATTCAAATTGCACAATAACACTTACTTTAATCCATTACTTTTTCCAGTTCCTCAGTATTTCACACAGCTTCAAAACCATACCACTGAAACCACATGCTAAAGTCTATGGAGGATGTTTTGTCCGTTACAAATCAGTCATGGTGGTTGAAACTTTTGGATTATTTATAATACTCCTGATAGTCTTTGTGTCTTAACCTTCCCTGATTCTGATGCAATGTGTTTGTCAAACATTTATAAAGATATTTTCGGCTTTTCAGAGAAAACGTAACAACTGCCGCTTTTCCCTCTCAGATAGCTCACATAGATGGCTTGTTCTAAGTATGTTTATGGTTTTTCCGCTATCTTCTTTGTTTTTTGGGTTTAGTATACTGCCATACATGATATTTTCAATTTATTTGCCATCTCTCGATATTAAATTTCCCCTAATATTCATTATAATAACTGTTTTCTCTTTGCAATGCAGAACTCATTTCGTTTAGGCCATTATTAACTAATTTTTATGCAAAACTTAGCAATGTGATGAAAACTAGTTAGTGTTTATACGCATAAGTTAATCATCATAATTTATTAGGTAAAATAAAACCAAACGGCCAGAAATTAGCAAATTCTGCCAGTATAGGAGGGTGTTAAAATACTTTTTTTGCCTTGAACTATTCGTTTTTATTAATTCAAAATTGATTAATTTATTTTTTAAAACTTCTGGCTGAGTTTACATAATCCATGTACTATTAGTGTTATTATAAATGTAGATTTAAAAATGCACACCATTTATTTTTCTCCAAACGCAGCAATTTTCATACTGTTCAAATACTTATTTGGTTGACTGTAAATTAGAAAATAAGTTTTATTCATACAGTAACATGTAAAAACTAACAATTCAGTCTCAACAGTAATAAATTCATGATTAATTTTTGAAGTTCAAAACAACATTTAAAGTTACATGGTATACTTTTCAACTTGTATAGCATGTATCAACAGTACTGTATGTTATAAACTGCTGTGCAAAATTAGCGCATCACCTATAAAACTTAACATAAAATTTAGAATACGTACTCTAGGTACCCCTATTGATAATTATTGAATTAATTATCTTCTTTGAGGTATTTTTTGATGTCAAAATCCCCCTGGCTATTGCCTCAATGTGCATCGGCTGGTGTTGTTACAGATAATTCTGCCGGTAGATCGTGTTTTGTGCT